>ML416381.1:9417-31975 GCA_005239525.1 Nicotiana knightiana | reverse complement strand
ATTATGAGGTTTGGGAAGAAGGGCAAGCTAAGCCCGAGGTTTATAGATCCCTTCGAGGTGTTGAGGCGAGTGGGGAAGGTTGCTTATGAGCTGGCCTTGCCTCCCAGTTTATCAGGAGTTCATCTAGTTTTTCATGTATCCATGCTCCGAAAGTACCACGCCGACATCTCTCACGTGGTTGATTTCAGCACTATTCAGTTGGATGAGAGGTTGGGCTACGAGGAGGAGCCAACTGCTATTATTGATAGACAGGACCGCCAGTTAAGGTCCAAGAGAGTTTCTGCCATAAAGGTCCAGTGGAAGGGCCAACCTATTTAGGAGGCGACCTGGGAGTCCGAGTAGGATATGCGCAGCAGATATCTACACTTATTCAGCACTTCAGGTATGATTCTAGACCCGTTCGAGGACGGACTTTTGTTTAAGAGGTGGAGAATGTAACGACCCAACCGGTCGTTTTGCGTTATCGGACCCTGTTCCCCTAAATGAAACATCCCATAGCGGCTTATTATGATTGATGACTTGCGGGGACAAGTGGTCCGGGATTCGGAAGTGTTTAGAGTGCTATAGGAACACTTGGTTCCTTAAGGTTGGCCTTTAAGACCAAGTTTGACTTCGGTCAACATTTTGGGTAAACGACCTCGGAATTGAGTTTCATAGGTTCCGGTAGCTTCATATGATGATTTCGGACCTGGGTGTATGTTCAGAATTGGTTTCTGATGACCCGGGAGTGTTTCAACGCCCAATATTGAAATAAGAAGTTCCTTAAGTTCCTATTGTGGTTTGGGACGTGTTTTTGTGTTATCGAGGTCCGAACGGAATTCCGAGATCGGAAATTGTTCCGTTATGTCATTTATGACTTGCCTGCAAAATTTGGTGTCATTCCGAGTAGTATAGGTCGGTTCGGTGCGTTGTTAGCGAAGTCAAGAAAACTTAAAGTTCCTAAGTTTGGTTTTAGGGGTTTTGAGGTGTGATTTTGAGTTTTAGCGTTGTTTTGGGTGTTCCGAAGGCTCGATAGAGTCCGAGTTATGATTTGGAACTTGTTGGTATTGGACGGGGCTCGGGTGGGCCCAGGTGCCTCCCAGACACCACACGAGGCCAAAAACCAGCTAAAATAGCTGGTGGTGCACCTGTTGTGGTGTTGATCGCATGTGCGGTTGCCCAGTCGCAGATGCGGGACCGCCCTACGGTCCCAGCCTCGCAGGTGCGACCCCCAGCGGACAGGCCATTTCTCGCAGGTGCGGACAAAGTTCTGCAGGAGCGGAGCCGCAGGTGCGGGCCCAGGCTTCCTCGTCCATTTCCGCAGGTGCGAGCCTTTGCTCGCAGGTGCGAGACCACATGTGCTGTCCTCGAGCCACAAGTGCGGAAACATTGTCAGGCAGTGTGTTTATTAAATATGGGATTCTTAATTATTTCTTCATTTCTTCCTCCATTATAACACCTTGAGAGCTTGGGAAAAGGGCTCAACGACCCAACCACTGAAAGATAAGTAAATTCTATCTTAAAGTGGTTAATGCATGAATTCTTAGTAGGATTTAACTACTTAATTAGTGGAAAATTTAGGAATTTGGTGAGTAACCTAGGGCCTTCGAGAATTTAGAAAATTACCTGTCAATTAGCTATGAAATCAATTAAAAAACATGTATTAATGATCCTTAGACTAAGGGTGAGTGTTTCCTTCGAGCTTTTTTGGAATCCGAGCATACGGGCCCTAGGTTAGGTTTTGGGATTTCTTCAAGAATGGTTAATTTGGCTAAGTAATAGGAGAATTCCATGCTTTGAATATAAATTGATATATTTGTATAACGTTTGGCTAGTTTCGAGTCCGTGGGTGTCGAGTTCAGAGTTTCGGGCACATTCTTGACCCGGGGAGTAGGTGCGACGTGAGGTGAGTCTCCTTTATAACCTTGTAAGGGGGAACTGTCCCCCTAGGTGATTTAAATTCTATATGTGATAAATGTAGGGGCTACGTACGTACAAAGTGACGAGAGTCCGTATGTAGCGACTATTACTATTATGTCCGGGTAGTTAGGCCCACATCATGTCTTGTGTTTTTACTTGATATGAACTATATGCTTAATAAATTAAATGTTACATGTTTCTTACTTCCCTGAGGTCGTGCAAATTTGAGAAACTTGTAAGGAATTGTTCACTGAAATGTATTTTAAAAAGGAATAAGGTGTATGCATATGACCGTTTCGCAATTTACATCCCGCGAGCGGTTTGTGATTTCCCCCAACTCTTATGGGAACGGGCCATACGCCACGGCGGATTGAGAGATGCACTTTTGGTGCGGGCCATTCGATCCTCGGCATTGCATAGAGTGGATTGAGATATGTACTTTTGGTACGGGCCGTTCGATCCACGGCAGTGCATTAAGAGGATAGAGAGATGCAATTTTGGTACGGGCCGTTCGATCCTCGGCAGTGCATAGATGTGAGTACTTTGTGGAGAGATGAACTTATGATTCGGGCCGTTCGACCTTTGGCAGTGCACGAACATGACTATCTTGTGACTCCGGCCGGTTGTCCTTACCCTGCATGCGCATGATTTATTTGTTACTAAATTCATGGATATTGATTTGATAGATATTTGGGGGAAAGTGAAGTGGTAATTTTTTTATTCATTCCCAGTACTTTTCTTGGATTTCTGTACCTTATATATATATTTGTTGCTTCACTACCTTTACATGCCTACCGTTTCTATTAAATTTTATTAAATTATATTGTTGGACCTTAGTGAGTGTCATGTCGGCCTCTCGTCACTACCTCTTCAAGGTTAGGTGGGATACTCACTTGGTGTATATATATTTATGTACTCATGCAACGCTTCTGTACTTAATTGTACAGGTTCTGAGGCTGGTGCATCTGGTTGTCGGACCGGAGCTTGACTTGATATTAGACGGACCTGAGTTCACGGTGAGCTGCTTTTCTCCTGGCGATCTCCGGCAGCACCATAGGGTTTTCTTTTGATTATTTCCCGTCTATTTCCTTCAGACAGTGGGAATGTATATTGTATATTTTGTATATTCTGTTAGTATGCCCGTAGGACTTGTGACACTAGTTCCTGGCACACACGTGATAATTGTTATGGATTTCGGGTTTGTACATATATTGGCTCACGCCTCTTTATGATTGTTTTTGATTAAAACTGGCTATTTATCCTTGTTGAACCATGTTTTAAGTTTTAAAAACTGAGTATATTTTAAAGTATTTAATCTAATAAGAAGGAACCTTTAGTAAATTGAGAGTCGGCTTGCCTGACCCTGCTGTTGGGCGCCATCACGAACTAAGTTAGGATTTTGGGTCGTGACACAATTGGCTTTTGGTAAGGTGCCAAATATTTCCCATCTTAGAATATTTGAATGTGCATTATATGTTCCAATTTCTTCACCACAACGCACAAAGATTGGACCCCAAAGAAGATTGGGGATATATAATGGGTATGAATCTCCTTCTATTATAAAATATTTGGAACTTATGACCGGAGATTTATTTACGCCAAGATTTGCTGATTGCCATTTTGATGAATCAGTATACCCAATATTAGGGGGAGAAAATAAGCAATTTCAAAACGAGATAGATTAGAATACATTATCACTATCTCATTTAGATCCTCGAACAAAGCAATGTGAACACGAGGTTCAAAAGATAATTTATTTGCAAAATATTGCAAATCAACTGCTAGATGCATTCACTAACCTACCAAGGGTGACTAAGTCACATATTCCAGCTGCTAATGCTCCTATTCGAATTGATGTCCCGGTTGGACAATATATAAATACAAATGAGTCTAAGTCATGCTTGAAACGTGGTAGACCAATTGGTTCCCACGATAAAAATCATCAAAAGCGAAAATGAGCAAATGATCTAAGAGATCATAATATGAAGGCAATTGATCAAAAAGAGACCCTTGACATAACAAATGATAAGACCTCAGAGGAGATCCAGGTACCTGAAAATAATAAGAATGAAGAGATCTCAATAAGTTATGTCTCTACAGGAAAAAGTTAAAACTGAAATATATTATTGTCGATAACATTTTTGCTTATAATGTTACTGTTGGGATAATGCAACAAGATGAGATCTTGAACCAAGATCTATCGATGCATGTAGAAAAAGAAATGATTGGCCAAAATGGAAAGACGCTATCCAGGCAGAATTAGCGTCACTTGAAAAACGTGAAGTATTCGGATGTATAGTCCGAACACCTGAAGGAATAAAACCAGTGGGATACAAATGGGTTTTTGTGCGAAAATAAAATGATAAAATTGAAGTCTTTAGATATAAAGCACGACTTGTGGCACAAGAATTTTCGCAAAGACATGGCATTGATTATATGGAGACATATTCTCCTGTGGTGGATGCAATCACTTTCAGGTATCTTATAAATTTTACAGTCCATGAAAAACTTGATATGCGTCTGATGGATGTTGTCATAGCTTACTTGTATGGCACATTAGACAACGAAATTTATATGAAAATCCCTGAAGGGCTTAAAGTTCCTGAAACTAATAAAAGTTTTCGGTAAACTTGTTCAATAAAGCTTCAAAAATCCTTATATGAATTGAAACAATCAGGGTGAATGTGGTATAATCACCTGAGTGAGTTTTTTCTGAAAGAAGGGTATAAGAATGATCCAATTTGTCCTTGTATATTTATAAGAAGGTCTGGATCTGAATTTTTTATAATCGCTGTGTATGTTAATGATCTAAATATCATTGAAACTACTGGGGAACTTCCAAAAGCAGTAGACTGTTTGAAGAAAGAGTTTGAAATGAAAGATCTTGGAAAGACAAAATTTTATCTTGGTCTACAAATTGAGCATATGAAAGATGGAGTTTCCGTCCATCAATCAACTTATACCGAAAAGATCCTAAAGCGTTTTTATATGGATAAAGCACATCCATTGAGTACCCCGATGGCGTTGAGCTCACTTGATATAAATAATGATCGAGTTTGACCTCATGAAAATGATGGAGAGCTTCTTGGTGATGGAACTCTATATCTTAGTGCAATTGCGACACTAATGTATCTTGCAAATAATACTCGACCAGATATAATTTTTGCAGTAAGTTTATTAGCAAGATTTATTTCCTTTCCAACAACAAGACACTAGAATGGTGTTAAGCATATTTTTAGATACCTCCGAGGGGCTATTGATATGGGATTATTTTATTCTTATGAATCCAGTTCACAGTTGATTGGTTATGCAGATGCAGGTTATTTTTCTGACCCACATAAAGACTAATCTCAATCAGGCTATCTATTTACTTGTGGAAGTACAACTATTTCATGGCGTTCAACAAAACAAACTTTAGCTGCTACATCTTCCAATGATGTAGAGATAATAGCTATTCATGAAGCTAGTCGAGAATGTGTATGGTTGAGATCATTGACTCAACATATTCAACGACTGTGCGGTCTTTCTTTAAAATTGAAGATTCCAAAAATATTGTATGAAGACAATGCTGCTTGCATAGCTCAACTTAAAGGAGGATATATCAAAGGAGATAGAACAAAGCACATTTCACCAAAGTTCTTTTCCACACACGATCTTCAGCAAAATGGTGAGATAGATGTTCAACAAATCCGTTCAAGTGACAATCTAGCAGATTTATTCACTAAGGCATTGCCAACATCAACATTTGAGAAGCTGAGACATAAGTTTGGATTGCGTCATCTCCGAGATATCAAATAATGCTTTCATGAGGGGGAGTATAATACGCGTTGTACTCTTTTTTCCTTAACCAAGATTTGGTCCCAATTGGGTTTTCGTAGTAAGATTTTTAATGAGGCAGCACTCAATGCGTATTATAAGATATATGTACTCTTTTTCCTTCACTAGGCTTTTCTCACTGAGTTTTCCTAATATTGTTTTAACGAGACATATTATCTTTTAAAAGGACATCCAAGGGAGAGTGTTATAAATGAGATGAATGCATGTGATTGAGATGAATGCATTTGTATGTCCATTTAACGTACTTTATATTCATGTACTCAATTAAGAAGTACATTAACTTATAACCTTTGAATGTACTTGTACCTTTATAAACAGAAAACTTTTGACCCTATGAAAAACATACCAAGAAAAAAAATAACAAAATCATTCTTCCTCATATTTATTTTTCTCAATTAGTATATTGTTCTATTTTTTCTCCCATTTTTTAATAATAATAAGGCCACAAAACCAATTGACCAAACTCCAACTTCTGTGAGAATAGTTAAAGCTTTGAATAGCAAAATACGCGAAGTTAAAAGAAGGTCACGATTTTATTTTTTTTGGTAGTAAAAGACAATTTATTAATAACTAGTTAGAAGAGTAACAGTGCATTGTCCTCCCATCGGAAGTGTGAGCAGGTGATTTTTACCCTATATGAAATATTCCTACAAATTAAAGAAAATAAATTTTTTCCAATTATTTGCAATTTGTAGGATTTTGTGTTAATTGTTTGCATTTTTGTGCATGTTTACTTTTGTTAAAAATCATTAAAAAAAAATGTGAAAAATACCTTGCATTGCATGGAGTTTTATTTTCATATTTTTAGGATTAATTATTAAATTAGTTTGTTTTATTTCAAAATGAAAATCAAAATTGACTCACTTTTGCATTTTTGGTTTTTTAATTTCAGATTAGTAATGTCCTCTTTTAATCTAGTGGTAATTAATTTTATAAATATTGTAGTAGATAATTAGCTTAAATTTTGCAAATTAATTCAATTTAGAAATTTAATTTAAGTTTTTAATTAATTTAAAAAGGAAGAGAAAATCAATTAAAAAGAAGAAGCTTAGTATGACCTTAATTCAAAATTGGGCCAAAAGGTAAAATTGGCCAAAATTCGTCCTTGGACCAAATACCCCTACCTAATCTCTTTGACCTAGCATTCGACCCAGCCCCATCCATCTGACCTGCCAGACTTTGATCCGCCCCATTTCCCACTTTTAATCCTAGCCATCCAAACATTTTAATCCAATGACCCATATTTTTTCCCACTTAATATAAAACCCCCCATTATAACCCTCTCAACCCTAACCCTAAATCCAAACACCATTCAAATGGTGCCACCTTTCCTCCACCCGTCTGCCGCCGCTTCAACCGTCCAGACTCACCGAAATCCGGCGAGTTCACTCACCCCAACCCGCGCACATGGCCCTCCTCTCTCCATCTTCCACGTCATCCAACCCTAACCATTTCTGACAGAATAATATTTCCAAATTTTGCCTCACAGTTCACTCGCCCATTTGCTAGATGAATCACGCGCCAGATTTCTCTAGAAGCCATGCGTTAGATGAGTGAAGGGTGTCGGATTTACTTCACTTAATCCGAGCCTTATATTCATCACGTGCTCGGCTCAAGGGGATTTGGAGAGTGTCTTTAAAAGGGAGAAAAATCCGAGAGGTAGGTTTTTTTTTTTTTTTTGGTTTTCATTCGGAAGAGGAGGGTAAAAAGATTTTCTTGTGACTATTGTTTTTTTTTTATTTCTTTTGTTTTGGTATTTTCTTTCCTTTTAGGCTATTTTTTAGAATAATATAAAAACAAGGAAAAAGGTAGAAAAATTTTGGAGATTATTTTTAGAACAATTTCGAAAAACTAAGGTTTTGTTCTCTGTTCTTCGTTTTCAGAATCTTGATGTATTTTTGGATTTTTTTGATTGTGGGGTCCAAGTGAATTCGTTTATAAAAAAAAGATACAAAAAGGAAGATGAGTTTTTGATGATTGAAGAGTTACTTCGAATTTTTACAAATCTCTTTTTTCGCCATTTTTTTTTCCGGATCTGGACTAAATCAATGGAGTTTGCTTGAGTCCGCTGTTGATTTTGGTTGGTACCGTTAGCTGCGCTCCGCAGTTCTCTTCCTCAACTGTTTTATTGAAGTTAGTCGTTTACTTTTGGCAATCAAGATACTGTTTTCTCAAATGTAGATATGCTCTTTTAAATGAGATTTACGTTGACTTTGTTATTGATACCTTATCATCTCAAGTTCAGAGCAAGTTGATTTTTGTGATTATGCCATGGTTTAGTATTCATTTTGTTCATTGGTATTAATTTTTCTCTAACTTTGTTGACATGACTCTGTATTTTGGTTTCATTTGGGCTAAAAAGAAAGAATTTGGGTTTTAACAAATTAACTTCCAATTTAGATTCTGTCTTAAATGTGTGGAATTCCAAGTTGTTGAACAAATCAGTTTGTTGTTGTAGATCTCTTATTTCTTTACATTGGATTTTAGGTAGAATTTTGATTTTATTTATTTATATTTTTTTATTTCAAAAAATGGAGATTTTAAGTTCAGATGAAGCTCTGATTTTTATGTATGTTATTTCGTCCATTTAGTACCAATGACTACCCGAGGATAATTGAAAGGTTGTGAAGAACATTATTGTTATTTCATATGATAATTTTAGTTGTTGGATTGGTTTTCCGTTTCTTTGATGTTTGTTCAATGGGGCTCCTCATCTGCTAAGTTTGTAAATTGTATATAATTTTTTTATCATGTATTAACGTCACGCCCTTTGGTTAATGTTATTTGTTACATTGTTATTGAAGTCATGAAAATTTAGTAAAATTTTTGTAATCAAGATTTGAAGTTATAAGATTGTGTGGACTTTGAGATAAAATTAGAATATGTGTTAAATATTTAAGTATATTTCTAGTATAGTGGTGTGATTTATTCACATACCTCATATAATTATCAAATTAGTATGTCTTTTGTCAAACTAAATTTGAAGCTGCAGTTTGCATAATATTACTTGGTAATGAT
This sequence comes from Nicotiana knightiana, assembly GCA_005239525.1. Taxonomy (NCBI): domain Eukaryota; kingdom Viridiplantae; phylum Streptophyta; class Magnoliopsida; order Solanales; family Solanaceae; genus Nicotiana; species Nicotiana knightiana. The sequence goes on along the minus strand of ML416381.1, from coordinate 23,221 downwards.
GTCTCTGAGTGTTAACAGTGGCGGAATCGCTATTTCGCCCAGGAAACGATATTCATAATCTTTGGCCTTTAGAGAAATCTTAACTTAGAATGATCAATTAATCTCAAATGTAGGAAATTGTTGACCCATGTCACTGCATAGTTTTGAAGATTTACAAAAGGCTGACCAGTTGAACCAGGTCCATCAGAGCACACATCTTGGACTGACTAGCTGGCACATGAACCGTATATGTTTAGGAGATGTTTTGAATATGAAATATCAATGAACCAAGAGATTGTATCCTAATGCGACAAGGTTACAAACTGATCTGATTAATTGAAGTCGAATTCAACAAGGAAAGTAACAAAAGAAAGGAAGTTGAGTTTGATTCGAATTGGTTCACCCAGGTAGAGTTGAACTAGAATTGGAAGACAAGCTCAACGACTGACTCTATAAATACTTGATGTATTTCTGCTGGAAAATCACGCACAAAGCTGAAGTGAATCAAAGTCTGAAAGAAAAATTCCCAGGGTTATTTTTTCTAGCAGAATCATTGTGCGATGAAAAGGCTACAGTTCATCTAGAAGAACCAGTTCCATCTGATTGATTATTGAGTCTAGTTGATTGTAGTAGGAGTTTTTAATATTGTATCTTTCAGCTTTCATAAAAGCAATTGTAATAGGTACGTATCGATCAAGTTAGAGTTAACTTGAGGTGTGTAGAAATTAGTTAGGGGCTAGTTACTATAAAGGGATTAGAGTTAATCCTTAGGATTACAAAAAAGTTTATTTTGTAAGTCCGTTTTGCTCAGAGTTTTTAGTGAATAGTTGAGCAAATCCTACTGATGAGTAGGTCGTGGTTTTTTCACCTTTTGACCCAGGTGTTTTCCACGTAAAAATCTCTGTGTTTTTATTTTACTGCTTTTTATTATTCCGCAACATTATTAGTTGGAACACCAAGAAGAACCAGGTTCTTCTACTGAGACAACACTCAAAAATTGGGTACCACAAAAAGTAACCTATCTTCTTGTGTGGTATTGAAGTATAAAACATCAATTCGTATCAGAGAAGGTTATCCTTGAAAAGAAAACACCTTGGAGAAGATGAAGATGAGTGCACCACCTGGAAATTGGGAAGGTCAATCAACTGCAAGGCCACCACTCTTCAATGGCCAGTACTACTCATGGTGGAAAAATAGGATGAAGGATCACCTAATTGGAGAAGACTATAAACTCTGGGACATAGTCACTGATGGTCCTCTAGCTACCATGATGAAGACTGCTGAAGGTATATATATACCAAAGACAAGAGCTTATTGCACTGCTGAGGATCTAAAGAAATGGGAGAAGAATGCAAAGGCCAAAAAGTGGTTAGTGTGTGGACTAGGTCCAGACGAGTACAACAAAATTCAAAGCTGCATTGATGTCAACGAGATTTGGGATACACTAGCCACTCTCAGTATGAAAAATTCACTATAAAAGAAGGAGAGACTATTCAAGAGATGTACACAAGGTTCACAACCTTGACTAATGAACTAAAGTCTCTTGGAAGAATCATTCTTGAAGTGGACAAGGTTGAAATGATCCTAACAAGGGTCTTACCTATTTCTTGGGAAAGCAAAATCACTGCTATCCAGGAATCTAAAAATATGGCAACCCTCAGATTGGATGAGCTAATTGGAAACCTCACTGCCTATGAACTGAGAAGGCAGACAATGAAGATGGATGGTCCAAAGAAGGAGAGGAGTCTATCCCTAAGAATCACTGAGGGAGCAGATATGGAAGATTATGAGATGACCATGATCACCAAAGAATTCAGAAACTTTCTCATGAGGAAGAAAGGCATCTCTAGAGGAGGAAACTAAAACAAAGCAAAGGCTCCAGAAAGACCAACCAACGAGGGATGCTATAAATGTGGTAAGACTGACCATCTCATTAAAAACTGTCCTCAGTGGGAAGTAGAGTAGAAAAAGGAAAGATATGAGAAAAGGAGCAGGAGGAAGGAACAGGTTCAACCCAAGACAACCACAACAAAGGCTATGGTTCCTGCTTGGGGGGAAAGTTCAGATGAAGAATCAGAAGATAGGGAGACTGAAGATCAGGCACTCATGGCAATTGGAGAATCAGACAAGGAATCACATGAAGAACTAGAGGTAAGTATCTCTCATCTTAAAAACAAAGTAAAGTTCCTATCTAAGGAAAAACTCTCTGAGTTGCTACTTGATTTCATAGATGATTCTGAGGAAACAACCAAAGAGAAGGATCAACTATCTAAAGAATGTGCAATGCTAAACGCAAAATACATAAAACTGGAAATCAGAGTCAGTGAATCTGAAAAGAAAAACACTGACTTGTTGAACCAGGTTCATCCACTTGAAACTGAGATTCTAGAACTAAAATCTGAAAACTTAAAGCTAAAGCTAGGATCCAGTAAAAAGGTTGTTGATTATTCTCATATCATGTTAGAAGAAAACATGGGAAAACTAAAAGATAAGATGTATGCCAAGGATGAATAGATAAGAACTCTTAATGAAGAACTTGGCAAAGTCAAACATGAATTAGATCGAACTTGTAAATGGAATAAATCCTCTGATGCCCTGATATGGCTTCAAGAGAATCATAGTAGCAACAGGAGAGGGATTGGCTTTGGAAGTCAATTGCCCAAGTGGGATCCCAAAAACAAGTATCTCACTCTTCCTGAGAATAAAATCTGCACCCATTGTGGTAAGACTGGGCACTACAAATATGAGTGTATTTCAAAAGAGCAGGCCAGTCTNTAGGTTCAAGTGAGAGGAGGCAGCCAGATTTGGTACTTGGATAGTGGCTGCTCAAAGCATATGACTGGGAACATGGAACAGTTCCTTTCACTTGAAAGTCTCAAAGGAGGCAATGCCTCCTTGGAAACGGAATGAAAGGTGAAATCATTGGGTTTGGTAAGGTAGGTAAGGATGATAACACGATCTATTGAACTTGTGTATCTAATAGATGGCTTGAAATATAGTCTGATCAATGTATCACAACTATGTGACAGAGGTAACCTGGTTGCTTTTATTTCCACAAAATGTTTTGGGATTAACCTGCTTACTGACTAGATTGTTTTGCAGGGAAAAAGAATGAATAACATCTATGTCATAGACTTGTACACACTGTCTGAAAATGAACTCACTTGTCTAAGTGTGTTGGACAGTGATCCCCTANCCCCTCCTGTGGCACAAACGACTTGGTCATGCAAGTCTAACTCAGCTTAACAAACTAGTCTCTAAGGACTTAGTGGTAGGACTTCCTAACATTAAGTTCAAGGAAGACAAAGTTTGTGATACATGTGCTAGGGGGAAGCAGGTAAAGTCTTCTTTCAAAAGTAAGAAAATAGTCAGTACCACCAATACGTTGGAACTGGTTCATATGGATCTATGTGGTCCTATGAGAACTTTGAGTAGAGGTGGTAAGAGATATGTGATGGTGCTAGTTAATGATTTTTCAAGGTTCACTTGGACCTTATTCCTGGTATCTAAGGATGAAACATTTGATATGTTCCCCTCATTTGTCAAGAAACCTCAAAGTCAATTAGGACATCAACTGGAATCAATAAGACCAGACCATGGTACTGAATTTGAGAATACTAAGTTTGCTGAGTTCTGTGATGAACATGGTGTTAATCATAACTTTTCTGCTCCTAAAACCCCACATCAAAATGGGGTTGTTGAAAGGAAAAACAGAACTCTTGAAGACATGGCAAGAACCATGCTCCTATCTAGCAAACTACCTCACAACTTCTGGGTTGAAGCAATAAATACCGTTTGTTACATAATCAATAGATGCATGACTAGACCTCTGGTAGAGAAAACTCCCTATAAATTACTTAAAGGGGGAAAGCCCAACATATCCCACTTTAGGGATTTTGGATGCAAGTGTTTTGTACACAATAATGGCAAAGATTCCCTAGGAAAACTTGACCCCAGAAGTGATGAGGGAGTATTCTTGGGATATTCATCACATATTAAGCTTATAAAGTGTATAATAAAAGAAATATGTGTGTTAAAGAAAGTATACATGTTGTCTTTGATGAAACTAACATTCTTGCTGAGAGACAGGAACCTGAAGATGAGGAGCTTGGACTGGTAAGAAGCAGTGATCACACTGAAGCAAGCATGAAAGGTGGAACAGGCAATGGACCAGGTTCAACTACCCTAAGAATCATGACATGGGGAACTCAACATATGCAACAAGACATAATGGAATCATCTAGGAATGAACATCTAGTACTTAAGCCACACAGATATCAGAGTTCTCATCCTCTTGAGAACATCATAACAGATTTGGCATCTGGAATCAAGACAAGATCATCCTTGAAAATCTGTGTGTATTTGATACCTTTCTATCCATGATCGAACCAAAGAACATTGGGGAAGCCCTACAAGATGCTGATTGGGTAAATGCCATGCAAGAAGAGCTGAATCAGTTTGAAAGAAGTCAAGTATGGCACTTGGTACCCAGGCCATTGGATAGATCTGTAATTGGCACCAAGTGGGTCTTCAGGAACAAGCTCTATGAGGACGGAACTGTTACAAGGAATAAGGCAAGATTAGTTGTTCAAGGGTATAGTCAAGAAGAAGGAATTGACTATGATGAGACCTTTGCCCCTGTGGCAAGACTGGAGGCAATCAGACTTCTTATAGCATTTGCTGCACACATGGAATTCAATCTTCATCAGATGGATGTTAAGAGTGCCTTTCTCAATGGCTATCTGAAGGAAGATGTATTTGTCAAGCAGCCTCCAGGTTTTGAAAGCAAGGAGTCACCTGACCACGTATACAAACTCGACAAGGCTCTATATGGTCTCAAACAAGCACCAAGAGCATGGTACGAACGATTATCAAAATTCCTGCTAGAACATGGGTACAAACGAGGCAAAATTGATAGTACCTTGTTCTTAAGGGAAAAGGGTAAGGATCTCCTAGTTGTGCAAATATATGTGGATGATATCATATTTGGGGCGACTTCTGAAAAATTGGGCAAGGAATTTGTTATGCTAATGGGATGTGAGTTTGAGATGAGTATGATGGGTGAGCTAAACATTTTCTTAGGCTTCCAAATTAAGCAAAACCCAAATGGAACAATGATCCACCAACAAAAGTATGTGAAAGAATTGCTCAAGAAGTTTAAAATGGAAGACTCAAAGGAAATAGACACTCCCATAGCCACAGCTACAAAATTGGATGTGGATGAACCTGGTTCATCTGTTGATCAGAAGCTATACAGAGGGATGATTGGGTCTCTATTATATCTCACTGCCAGCAGACCTGATATTGTGTTCAGCGTGGGATTGTGTGCTAGGTTTCAGGCAAATCCAAAAGAGTCCCACCTCACTACAGTAAAGAGAATTTTGAGATAGTTGAAAGGCACCACTGATTTGTGCCTTTGGTATCCTAAAGGTAGTAATTTCGACCTTGTAGGATATGCTGATGCTGATTATGCAGGATTCCTGGTTGACAGGAAAAGTACTTCAGGTATGGCTCACTTTTTGGGTTCATGCCTTGTGTCTTGGGCTACCAAGAAACAAAATTCAGTAGCCTTGTCTACTGCTGAGGCTGAATATGTGGCTGCAGCCTCATGCTGTGCCCAGTTGTTATGGATCAAGCAACAACTCATGGACTTTGGTATTGATATGGGATGCATTCCTATTTTTTGTGATAACACTAGTGCTATTAGTATGACGAAGAACCCGGTTCATCACAAAAGGACTAAGCACATAGATGTTAGACATCATTTCCTAAGGGATAACTATGAAAAAGGAATGATCTCAATCGAATTGTGTGCTACTGATCATCAAATTGCTGATATATTCACTAAAGCACTTAGTAGGGAGCATTTTGAGAGAAACAGGCTGGAATTAGGGATGATTAAGATCACCTGATTGAAGAGAAAGAATTTTTTTTTATATAAATGAATTTTTGGCTAGAAAATTTTTAGGTACTTAATCAGATTAATAATTGCTCAGCATCATGTGTTTATTACCATACTCTGCCATGTATTAATATGATACCCTGGATACTAATAATGTTTATCTATCTTTGTAAATTGAGGCAATTTAAAGATTTCAAACAGGATGAACCTGGTTCATCTATGCTGATTCATCTGACTGACAAGGTACGTACTCTTCTCCGTATAGTAATTTAATTACAATCACACATGAGTAGGAGTATATCTATAATTGGTTCATTCCTAAGTCTTTGTACTAATCCATAAATAAACCCGTTCCAAGGAGTCACATCAACACTCAATTAGCCTAGAAATAGGGAACTCTTAACCGTCAAATCAATGACACTCCTGCAACTATTAGACTTCCACTTAAATAAATTTTATATCCGTTGTAAAATTGATGGCCATATATTATAAAAGTCAATCATTACTCCTCTCTTCATAAAGCTTCCTTCAAACCAAGTTTAACTCATATTACACTACCCAAAACTTGCAACTCGCCCTTTCCTCTTAACAAAGCATAAAAATGTCTTCACCTCCACCAACTTCTTCGTCTAATTCCTCACCTAATCGTGATTACGATGGAGGACCTTATTAAAGCAAACAAAGGTACTAAGTCAGATTCATCCAATGGGTCCTTCAAATCAGCTAATTAGGAAGAAGCACCTGGTTCAACAAGTTCTGAAAAAGGTAATCCTAAAATCGATTCTGTATTTACTTCTGCTGATAAAAAATTCTTGTTGGTAAGATCTGTTGTTGATGTCAAAATACCTGGAAGAAAGAAGGGTGGGAGAAAAGAAAGAATTCTTGAGAGAGACGGAGAAGAAGATGTGAGGGGATCTAGGGAGGATGGTGCCACGCTGGTTATCTGTGGCCCCATTCCTGAAACTATGGGAGAAGAAGTCACTGATTTACGGGGAAGCATAGTAGAGGAAGCTACAGCAGGTCTTGCAAGTCTGAAGAAAGCTACAGATGAACCTGGTTCATCGGGGGAAGAAACATTACCTGAAAGGTTGAGAAAAATGGGGGAGTCTTATAACCCCAAGAGAAGAAGGAGTCAGAAAACCAAGAAGGCAACTCACCCAGTTCCTTCAAAGAAAAGCAAAATTTCTGAAGTTGCTGATGTTTCTGCTTCAAAAGTTAGAGCTACTCGTAGCACCGTGAGAGAAGAAGAAGAGAAATTAGAAAAGGCTCTGAAGGAGAGCAAAAAGAAGAGGGCAGCAAAAGGAAAAGCAAAAGTTGGAGAGCCTGTTGAGGCTATTGAGATTGAAGAGAATGGGTTGGACCTGGTCCAACAGGAGGAGCAACCTGCTCCAGGTGTGGCTGAGACACCAAAACCCACAAAGGCTAAGGCTTCTTCAAAGAAGTCAGCTAGGATGTATGTCGCACAAACAAGATCTGTTAAGAAGACCAGGGCCAAGCCAAAGAGAATGAAAGTTATTTATAATGATCATGCAGAATGGAGTGGAGAAGAGGAGAAGGAAATTGGAGTGGTGACTGACAGAGTTAGCATGTTTGGAAAAAGAACAATTTTAAAGGGTAAGCCGGTGAAGGATTTAGAGGAGCCTGGAATGCAATATCTAAGGGAAACTCTGGAGGTACAAGGCTAGAAGGACCTGGTCCTTCGCATGGAAGGCAAGCTGGCAAGAGCTGAGTTGATAGAGTTTATGGGGAATGCAAGTGTCAAGGAAGGCAGCGTCACGTCTATAGTCAAAGGAATTGAGGTTTCCTTTGATGTCAAAGAACTGGGTGTTATTCTTAACATACCAACAGAGGGCTATGAGGACTATACAAGACAGAGATGGCCTTGTCAATATGGGATGGCCTCAACAATCGACATCACCAGGTTCTTTAGTGATAGTGAGAAGGAGATTGAACCCAGGCCGGTTTACAAGAGTGAGATGAAGCCCGAGCACAAGCTACTCTTTGAGTTCGTCATCAAGTTCCTACTGCCTAGACAAGAAAGAAGGCACATGGAAAATTATATGGATCTTACATTTGATGGAACGCTTGTACAGGGGAAAGCAAGTTAATTGGCCAGCTTTTATCATCCAACTCCTTGACAAAGTGGTGAATGGAACCAAGGCACACGCAATTCCTTATGGCTTCATTCTGACAGCAGTGCTTGCACATTTTGGGGTTCCAGTAAAGAAGGCTGAGATGGCTACGACCAAAGATTATTTTGGGAAAGAAACTTTGCTTACATGTGACTACAATGTCAATGTTCCTGTGGATGAACCTGGTTCATCTAGGAAGCAACCAGTCAACAGCAAAGTTAGAACTTTGGTGCAAGAAAACGAGATTAAGGATATGGATATCCTTCTCTTGAAGTCTTGTGTGATTGAGGTTGAAGAAGAGCGGGATGCTCTTAGAGATGAACTAACAAAGGAGAAAGAAAAGAACGAGGGTGTTCTTCAGCAAATGCTGTCTCTCCTACAATCCAAGTCCACAAGCTCCACTGCACCTTCTCATCCTTAGGCTTCTCAGAGCTTCCATAACCCATCTTAAAACCAGTTATCAGTTTCAGTTCTTTTTATTTTTTTTTTGTTGCTCATGGTTGTTTGTTTTTGTTTTTCTGTGTGGTGGTTGATTATCGTTACTTATCAATGAATTTTGCTTTAGTTATTAACTTGTCTCAATTTCTGAGTTGGCTAACATTTATTGGTTTCTTGTGTTGATTAATCATGCTTTTCACCTGCAGTTGCCTCAATGGCCATGAGTAATAATTAATAAAACTAGTAAGTATCTCATTTTGCAAACTTTTCGATGATGCCAAAAAGGGGAAGATAGATATGTGTTGAACTTGCTGAACTTTTCAAAAATATTTTTAAAGTGATATTTATAACCTAATGAACCTGGATTCTCTATGATTAATGCTTAAAACCATACAAAGTTCTTTGAAGTGTATATAGGATTAAGCACAGAGTTTGTCATCATCAAAAAAGGAGAATTTGTTGACCCATGTCACTGCATAGTTTTGAAGATTGACAAAAGGCTAACCAGTTGAACCAGGTCCATCAGAGCACACATCTTCGACTGACTAGCTGGCACATGAACCGTATATGCTTAGGAGATGTGTTGAATATGAAATATCAATGAGCCAAGAGATTGTCTCCTAATGCGAAAAGGTTGCAAACTGATCTGATTAATTGATGTCGAATTCAGCAAGGAAAGTAACAAAATAAAGGAAGTTGAGTTTGGTTCGAATTGGTTCACCCAGGTAGAGTTGAACTAGAATTGGAAGACAAGATCAACGACTGACTCTATAAATACTTGATGTATTTCTGCTGGAAAAAACAAGCACAAAGCTGAAGTGAATCAAAGGCTGAAAGAAAAATTCTCAGAGTTATTTTTGCTAGCATAATCATTGTACGATGCAAAGGCTACAATTCAACTAGAAGAACCAGTTTCATCTGATTTATTATTGAGTTTAGTTGATTGTAGTAGGAGTTTTTAATATTGTATCTTTCAGCTTTCATAGAAGCAATTGTAATAGGTATGTATTGATCAAGTTAGAGTTAACTTGAGGTGTGAAGAAATTAGCTAGGGGCTAGTTACTACAAAGGGATTAGAGTTAATCCTTAGGATTACAAAAGAGTTTATTTTGTAAGTCCGTTTGGCTCAGAGTTTTTAGTGAAGAGTTGAGCAAATCCTACTGAGGAGTAGGTTGTGGTTTTTTCACCTTTTGAGCCAGGTGTTTTCCACGTAAAAATCTCTATGTTTTTACTTTACTGCTTTTTATTATTCCGCAACAGTAGTAGTTGGAACTCCAAGAAGAACCGGGTTCTTCTACTGAGACAACAATCGAAAATTGGGTATCACAAAAAGTAACCTATCTTCTTGTGTGGTATTGAAGTCTAAAACATCATAAATTAACTTGTAAATCTTGTAGTCTTTTAGGAGCAATTAATTAATGTTGAATTATTAAACTACGGGTACAGTTCCCGTGACGTGGTTGTGATACCTAATTTCGAATTAGATTAGAGTAGGAGAACCTTTAGTTTGCTTTTAAAATAATTTGAGGTGCGCCATACACAAATAAAATCCTATAATTTATGGCCCTCGCGTAACCACAAAATTAATATGGGAAATGCCTTGAACTCTCGTAGCCTGCTCTAGGTACATTAATTAAATAATTTTCATAACTACGGGTATGGTTCCCGTGACGTGGTTGTGACGCTTAACTACTAAAGTCCGGGGGTACATTTATGTGACCCGGCCATGATCTAAATTTAATAAAATAAACACGTTGTGGATCGTTGGTACGGTTCCCCTGACACAATTCGTAATTTGTAACCAAATAAGTAGTGGTATAACAATTAGTTTATCAAGAGTGGTTTAAAAGGAATAAAATGCATACAGGTTTCAAAGAATGTTTTAAAATCAGATAAATAGGCCAATAATAATAGTTGAGCGACCGTGCTAAAACCACGGAAACCCGGGAATGCCTAACACCTTCTCTCGGGTTAACAGAATTCCTTACCGGAATTTCTGTGTTCGCGGACTGTAAAGCAGAGTCAATTTTTCCTTGATCTGGGATTTAAATCGGTGACTTGGGACACCGTAAACTATACCGAGTGGCAAATCTGAATTTTAAATAAAATAATTCCGTTTCAATTATCACTTAAATTGGAAAAACTCCCTTATACCCTTCCGGGGGTAGGAAAAAGGAGGTGTGACAGCTCTAGCGACTCTGCTGGGGACAAGAACCCAGAATCTCTGGTTAAGGGTTCATGATTTCGAGCTTAGAATAATTGTTATATGTTGGCTTTATTTATTACCTGATTTTATTTACATGTTCGGGCCTAATGTGTTAAATGTTACTTTTTACCGCTTTGATATTATCTGAACTGTATATTAACTGCTACGAAACCCCTCTGTTCTATCTTCTGAGGAGTGCACGCTGGCGTGACTTCTTTCTATTAGTGTCATATCCCACTTTAGGACGAGGTTCGGACAAGTTGCAAAGCCGGATTATCTTTTGGTTACCGGTACGCTGCCCCCCTCGGCTCAAGTTGTCCGCTCGGGTAAGCCAGGTCTAGAACATATACCCAGGCTTTAAACCTAGAATAACTCAGCCTCATGTCGGATCCCTAGTAGGAAAGCTTGTTTGCATCATGTGCATTTGAATTAGGGGACTCAACACATGGGTTGGATCCGTCTAGGACAGGCGTACCCGGAAATAAAAGACCAACCTGATGCATTTTATGTGCTACCTGTGCATTTATATTGTTTCGGATTGCATGTTGACCGATTTTTAGACTAAGTGAGGAAAACCAAAAATAAAAATCAAGTTTGAGGTATGAGAGAGGATTTCACCTGTTTCCAAAAATGGTGTCCAAAATATCCCGAAACTCTGCCGAATTTTTGAAGAAAAAAAAGAAGGAAAATTTTCTTGAAAAATAAAAAGATAAGAAAAAAAAGAGTTTTTGAGAAAGAAAAGTTTTAGTCCAAAATGGTTTTTGTTTTTCCTTATCGTGTCAAAACTGGCCGAACTATGCGGGTTTGATTCTCACCGGACGTGGAGTATGTAGGCAACCCTCATTGGGTCCAGCCCCTCTTTTTGAAAATTTTTGAAAAATAGATATATGAAGTGTCGTCATTCTTGTCATAAATAAGTGGGTGATGCTGTTTTGTCTAAATAGACGAATGTCCCAGCGGGACGTCGGAAGGCTGCTTTGCAAAAATAGCCACCAATGTTTTAATTTTAATTTTGACTATTAACGAACACAACCTTAAGATTGATCTGCGGGTAGCTGCAGCCGTCAGTGTTCTGATTACCAACGCCAAGAGCACTCTTGCCCCTATGATAGTGCCTGAGATATACCGAGCTCTCACGGCTTGTAAAGCTGGGGAAATTTTTTTCGAGGGGTGCAATTTGCTACTACAAATGTGGATGACTGAGAATCTATGTCACCGCCCTCATTATATGAATTATGGATCCACGGGAAAGAGCTGCATTGAAGAGTTCGACACAAGGGTCTCGGGTTTTGAATTGCCAGAAGGGTTTGGAAATTGGGTATCCTTCCTTCGCTCTATAACAGCGGGACAAATAGAATGGAAACTGGGTTGGCTTCTCGTCGAACAAGTTGTGTATATGCCGGCTACCGGTCCTTATTTCCTCCTAATGAGTAACGACCCGACCGGTCGTTTTGATCTCTAGCGTGTTGTTCAGCGGGTTGAAGTCATGAGAAGCTTTATTTCAGGTATTATGACTCGTGGGCATGGTCGGAGTTAAATTTCGGGAAGTTCGGAGTCAAATTGAAAGGAAAATTCTTATTTTGGAAGGCTTAAGTTGGAAGAATCGACCAAGATTGGAATTTTGTGTAAACGACCTCTGAATCGAAATTTGAAGGTTCATGCAGGTTCGTATGATGATTTTGGACTTGGGCGTATGTCTGTATCGGGCTTTGGATAACCTGGGGCGTTCCGGCGTATATTGTCGAAGTCAACATTTTTGAAGAAATTTCCTAAGTTTGGATTAAAGCGCATTTCAGTGATATTGATGTCCGTTTGGGATTCTGAGCCTGGGAATGGCTCTGTATGGTGATTCTGGAGTTGGGAGCGCGATCGGAAGTGAATTCGGATGTCCTTAGGCCATTTTGAAGTCATTTGGCTAAAGATAGAAATTTGAAGGTTTTTGAGAAATCTGACCGGAAGTGGAAATTTTGATCTCGGGGTCGGAATGTGATTCGGGAAGTTGAAACAGGTCCGTAATGTCGAATATGACTATTATTCCATGAGGTCAATCAGACGTGATTTGATAGATTTCGGCATCAAATGTGAAAGTTGAAAATTTCTAAGTTCATAAAGTTGGGATTTTAGTGCGATTCGTGGTTTCGGCGTTGTTTGATGTGATTTGAAGACTCGATCAAGTCCGTGGGATGTTATGGGACTGGGTCGTGGTATTTGGACGGGGTCCCGGGGGCCCGGGTGTGTTTCGGGGTGAATTCGGACCATTTTTCTCTGTTTTGCTACTGCTGTCTTCTGGTGTCTGGTGTGCTATGCGAACACGGTCCATGGTATGCGATCACGAAGAAGAAATTTGAGGGCTGGATTCTTGGTCTATGCGATCGCATAAGGATGAGTGCGATCGCGGAGAAGAGATTCAAGGAAGCTAGAGTTTTGCCTATGCGATCGCAGTGTTGGAGTTGCGATCGCACAGTGTGCGTTTTGAGGCTGTGAGGCATTTGGCCTGTGTGAACGCGGGAGATTACATGCGAATGCACATGAGGAATTAGGGAGGTAGCATAGAAGGCCTATGCGATCGCGGAGCATGTTGTGCGGTCGCATAGGAGGGTCGCCTGGACAGTGTTATGTTTTAAACGGGAAAAATTCATTTCTTCTCCAAATTTCACTCGGTGTGGGCGATTTTAAGGAGTTTCAAGAGGGGATTTCCGTCAAGCATTACTAGGTAAGAAATTTCCTTATGTTTTTACGATATATACAAGTTATATGAATGGATTAGACATGAAAAATTGTGGAGAATTGAGAAAGTATTGAAGAAAACCTAGAAATGGTATTTTGGATTTCTACCACGAATTTGAGCATGGAATTTAGAGTAAATGGTATATTTGAGCTATTAGGGTTATGGGTAGAGTATATCTTCGAGAAATTTTGGCATCCGGGCACGTGGGCCCGAGGGCATTTTGGTCAATTCACTGAGCGGAGTTGGAAAATTATATAATTTGAATTGTTGCAAATATTAGAATGAATTTTCATTGGTTTGTCGTTATTTGGCTAGTTTCGGAGCGTTGTGCAACGATTTGAGTCATCGGAAGGGCTTGGAAGCCTGTTATGGAATTTCGGAGCAAGGTAAGTCTCCTTTCTAACTTTGTGAGGGGGAAT
>ML416380.1:0-64530 GCA_005239525.1 Nicotiana knightiana | reverse complement strand
AGATGGAAGGCAGTGCTTAGCCTTATGCAGATATGGAGGAAGGGCTTAGCCTTATCCAGATATGTAGGCAGGGCTTAGCCTCATGCAGGTATGGAGAAAGGGCTTAATCTTATGCAAGGTTCGGGACTAGGCTTAGTCCCGTCCAGATGGAAGGCAGTGTTTAGCCTTATGCAGATATGGAGGCAGGGCTTAGCCTCATGCAAATATGAAGACAAAGGTTAGTTTCATGCAAGGTTATGGACAAGTCTTACTCCCTTATAGATGGAAGGCAGTGCTTAGCCTTATGCAGATATGGAGGCATAGCTTAGCCTCATGCAAATATGTAGACACAGCTTAGTCTCACGCAAGGTTCTGGACAGGGCTTAGTCCCGTGCAGATGGAAGGCAGTGCTTAGTCTTATACAGATATGGAGGCAGAGCTTAGCCTCATGCAAGGTTCGGGCAAGGCTTAGCCCCGTGTAGATGGAATGCAATGCTTAGCCTTATGTAGATATGGATGCAGAACTTAGCCTCATGGAAATATGGAGACAAAGCTTAGTCTCATTGAAGGTTCTGGACATGGCTTAGTCCCGTGCAGATGGAAGGCAGTGGTTAGCCTTATTCAAATTTAGAGGCAAGGCTTAGACTCATGCAAATATGAAGACATAGCTTAGTCACATGCAAGGTTCGAGACATGGATTAGTCCTGTGCAGATTGACGGAAGTGCATAGCCTTATGCAGATATGGAGGCACGGCTTAGCCTCATGAAATATGGAGATAGAGCTTAGTCTGATGCAAGGTTCGGGACAGGGCCTAGTCCCGTGCAGATGGAAGGCAGTTCTTAGCCTAATGTAGATATGGAGGCAGGGCTTAGCCTCATGCAAATATGGAGACACAGCTTAGTCTCATGCAAGGTTCTGGACATGGCGTAGTCCTTTGCAGATGGAAGGCAGTGCTTAGCCTTATGCAAATATGGAGGCAGTGCGTAGCCTTATGCAAATATGGAGGCATATCTTAGCCTAATGCAAATATGTAGACAGATATTAGTCTCACGCAAGGCTCGGGACCGGGCTTAGCCCAGTGTAGATTGAAGGGAATGCTTAGCCTTATGTAGATATGGATGCAGAGCATAGCCTCATTCAAATATGGAGACAGAGCTTAGTCTCATGCAAGGTTCTGGACTTGGCTTAGTCGCGTGCAGATGGAAGGAAATGCTTAGCCTTGTGCAGATATCGAGGCAGGGCTTAGCCTGTTGAAACTATGGAGACAGAGCTTAGTCTCATGGAAGGTCCGGGACAGGGCTAAGTCCTGTGCAGGTGGAAGACAGTGCTCGGCCTTGTGAAGATATGGAGGTAGGGCTTAGCCTTATGCAGATATGTACGCAGTGCTCAGCCTCATAAAAATATGAAGAAAGAGCTTATTCTTATGCAAGGTTCGGGACAGGGCTTAGCCCCATACAGAGAGAAGGCAGTACTTAGCCTTGTGCGTATATGGAGGCAGGGCTTAGCCTCATGCAAATATGGAGACAGATCTTAGTCTCATGAAAGGTTCAGGACATGGCTTAGTCCCATGCAGATGGAAGTCAATGCTTAGCCTTTATGCATATATGGATGCCGAGCTTAAACTCATGCAAATATGAAGACATAGCTTTGTCACATGCAAGGTTCAAGACATGGCTTAGTCCCGTGCAGATTGAAGGAAGTGCTTAGCCTTATGCAGATATGGAGGCACGGATTAGCCTCATGAAATATGGAGATAGAGCTTAGTCTGATGCAAGGTTCGGGACAGGTCTTAGTCCCGTGCAGATGGAAGGCAATTCTTAGCCTAATGTAGATATGGAGGCAAGGCTTACCCTTTTACATATATTCAGGCAAACCTTTGGCTCATGAAAATATGGAGACAGAGCTTAGTCTCATGTAAGGTTCGGGACAGGGCTTAGTCCCATGTAGAAAGAAGGTAGTACATGGCCTTATGAAAAAATGGAGGCAGAGTTTAGCCTTATGAAAATATGGAGACAAAGCTTAGTCTCATGCGAGGTTCGGGACAAAGCTTAGTCCCATACAGATGAAAGGAAGTGCTTAGCCTTATGTAGATACGGAGGCAGGGCTTAACCTCGTGCAAATGTAGAGATAAAGCTTAGTCTCATGCAAGGTTCGCAATAGGGCTGAGTCACGTGCAGATGGAAGGCAGTGCTTAGCCTTATGCAGATAGGGATGTAGAGCTTAGCCTCATGCAAATATGGAGACACAACTTAGTCACATGCAAGGTTCGGGACATGGCTTAGTCCCGTGCAGATGGAAGGCAGTGCTTAGCCTTATGTAGATATGGAGGAAGGGCTTAGCCTTATGCAGATATGTAGGCAGGGCTTAGCCTCATGCAGGTATGGAGAAAGAGCATAATATCATGCAAGGTTCGGGACTAGGCTTAGTCCCGTCCAGATGGAAGGCAGTGCTTAGCCTTATGCAGATATGGAGGCAGGGCTTAGCCTCATTCAAATATGAAGACAAAGGTTAGTCTCATGCAAGGTTATGGACAATTCTTACTCTCACATAGATGGAAGGCAGTGCTTAGCCTTATGTAGATATGGAGGAAGGGCTTAGCCTTATGCAGATATGGAGGTAGGGCATAGCCTCATGCAAATATGGAGACACAACTTAGTCACATGCAAGGTTCGGGACATGGCTTAGTCCCGTGCAGATGGAAGGCAGTGCTTAGCCTTATGCAGATATGGAGGCAGGGCTTAGCCTCATTCAAATATGAAGACAAAGGTTAGTCTCATGCAAGGTTATGGACAATTCTTACTCTCACATAGATGGAAGGCAGTGCTTAGCCTTATGCAGATATGGAGGTAGTGCTTAGCCTCATGCAAATATGGAGACAGAGGTTAGTCTCACGCAAGGTTCGGGACACGGCTTAGTCGAGTGCATATGGA
Organism: Nicotiana knightiana; assembly: GCA_005239525.1. Taxonomy (NCBI): domain Eukaryota; kingdom Viridiplantae; phylum Streptophyta; class Magnoliopsida; order Solanales; family Solanaceae; genus Nicotiana; species Nicotiana knightiana. The sequence continues at coordinate 61,620 of ML416380.1, read as the reverse complement.
AGGCAGTGGTTAACCTTATGCAGATATGGAGGTAGGGCTTAGCCTCATGCAAATATGGAGACATAGCTTAGTCTCATGCAAGGTTTGGGACAAGGCTTAGTCCCATGTAGATAGAAGGCAGTGCTTGGCCTTGTGCAGATATGGAGGCAGGGATTAGCCTTATGCACATATGTAGGCAATGCTTAGCCTCATGAAAATGTGAAGACAGAGCTTAGTCTTATGCAAGGTTCAGGTCAGGGCTTAGCCCCATGCAGATAGAAGGCAGTGCTTAGCCTTATGTAGATACGGAGGCAGGGCTCAGCCTCATGCAAATGTAGAGATAATGCTTAGTCTCATGCAAGGTTCAAAATAGGGGTTAGTCACGTGCAGATGGAAGGCAGTGATTAGCCTTATGCGTATATGGATGCAAAACATAGACTCATGCAAATGTGGAGACATAGCTTTGTTACATGCAAGGTTCGGGACATGGCTTAGTCTCGTGCAGATTGAAGGCAGTGCTTAGCCTTATGCAGATATGGAGGAAAGGCTTAGCCTCATGAAATATGGAGACATATCTTAGTCCGATTCAAGGTTCGGAACATGGCTTAGTCCCGTGCAGATGGAAGGCAGTTCTTAGCCTTATGTAGATATGGAGACAGAGTTTAGTCTCGTGCAAGGTTCGGGACAAGGCTTAGTCCCATGCAGAAAGAAGGCAGTTCATGGCCTTATGCAAATATGGAGGCAGAGTTTAGCCTCATGAAAATATGGAGAAAAAGATTAGTCTCATGCGAGGTTCGGGACAAGGCTTAGTCCCATACAGATGGAAGGCAGTTCTTAGCCTTATGTAGATATGGAGGCAGGGCTTAGCCTCATGCAAATGTAGAGATAAAGCTTAGTCTTATGTAAGGTTCGCAATAGGGCTGAGTCACGTGCAGATGGAAGGCAGTGCTTAGCCTTATGCAGATAGGGATGCAGAGCTTAGCCTCATGCAAATATGGAGACACAGCTTAGTCATATGCAAGGTTCGGGACATGGCTTAGTCCGGTGCAGATGGAAGGCAGTGCTTAGCCTTATGCAGATATAGAGGAAGGTCTTAGCCTTATCCAGATATAGAGGAAGAGCTTAATCTCATGCAAGGTTCGGGACTTGTCTTAGTCCTGTCCAGATGGAAGGCAGTGCTTAGCCTTATGCAGATATGGAGGCAGAGCTTAGCCTCATACAAATATGGAGATATAGCTTAGTCTCATGCAAGGTTTTGGACAAGGCTTAGACCCATACAGATTAAAGGTAGTGCTTAATCTTATGCAGATATAGAGGCAATACTTTACCTCATGCAGATATGGAGACAGAGCTTAGTCTCATGCAAGGTTCAGGACAAGGCTTAGTCCCAAGCTGATGGAAGGGAGTGCTTAACCTCATGCAGATATGGAGGCAGGGCTTAGCCTCATGCAAATATGGAGACACAGCTTAGGCTCATGCAAGGTTCTGGACATGGCGTAGTCCTTTGCAGATGGAAGGCAGTGCTTAGCCTTATGCAAATATGGAGGCAGTGCGTAGCCTTATGCAAATATGGAGGCAGAGTTTAGCCTTATGAAAATATGGAGACAAAGCTTAGTCTCATACGAGGTTCGGGACAAAGCTTAGTCCCGTACAGATGAAAGGGAGTGCTTAGCCTTATGTAGATACGGAGGCAGAGCATAACCTCATGCAAATGTAGAGATAAAGCTTAGTCTCATGCAAGGTTCGCAATAGGGCTGAGTCACGTGCAGATGGAAGGAAGTGCTTAGCCTTATGCAGATAGGGATGTAGAGCTTAGCCTCATGCAAATATCGAGACACATCTTAGTCACATGCAAGGTTCGGGACATGGCTTAGTCACGTGCAGATGGAAGGCAGTGCTTAGCCTTATGCAGATATGGAGGAAGGGATTAGCCTTATCCAGATATGTAGGCAGGGCTTAGCCTCATGCAGGTATGGAGAAAAAGCTTAATCTTATGCAAGGTTCGGGACGAGGCTTAGTCCCGTCCAGATGGAAGGCAGTGCTTAGCCTTATGCAGATATGGAGGCAGGGCTTAGCCTCATGCAAATATGAAGACAAAGGTTAGTCTCATGCAAGGTTATGGACAAGTCTTACTCCCATATAGATGGAAGGCAGTGCTTAGCCTTATGCAGATATGGAGGCATAGCTTAGCCTCATGCAAATATGTAGACAGAGCTTAGTCTCACGCAAGGTTTTGGACAGGGCTTAGTCCTGTGCAGAGGGAAGGCAGTGCTTAGCCTTATACAGATATAGAGGTAGGGCTTAGCCTCATGCAAATATGGAGACAGAGCTTAGTCTCATGCAAGGTTCGGGACAGGGCCTAGTCCCATGCAGATAGAAGGCAGTGCTTGGCCTTGTGCAGATATGGAGGCAGGGATTAGCCTTATGCACATATGTAGGCAGTGCTTAGCCTCATGAAAATATGAAGACAGAGCTTAGTCTTATGCAAGGTCCAGGACAGGGCTTAGCCCCATGCAGATAGAAGGCAATGCTTAGCCTTATGTAGATACGGAGGCAGGGCTCAGCCTCATGCAAATGTAGAGACAATGCTTAGTCTCATGCAAGGTTCAAAATAGAGGTTAGTCACGTGCAGATGGAAGGCAGTGCTTAGCCTTATGCAGATATGGAGGAAAGGCTTAGCCTCATGAAATTTGGAGACAGATCTTAGTCCGATTCAAGGTTCGGGACATGGATTAGTCCCGTGCAGATGGAAGGCAGTTCTTAGCCTTATGTAGATATGGAGACAGAGTTTAGTCTCGTGCAAGGTTCGGGACAAGGCTTAGTCCCATACAGATGAAAGGCAGTTCTTAGCCTTATGTAGATATGGAGACAGAGTTTAGTCTCGTGCAAGGTTCGGGACAAGGCTTAGTCCCATACAGATGAAAGGCAGTTCTTAGCCTTATGTAGATATGGAGACAGAGTTTAGTCTCGTGCAAGGTTCGGGACAAGGCTTAGTCCCATGCAGAAAGAAGGCAGTACATGGCCTTATGCAAATATGGAGGCAGACTTTAGCCTCATGAAAATATGGAGACAAAGATTAGTCTCATGCGAGTTCGGGACAAGGCTTAGTCCCATACAGATGAAAGGCAGTTCTTAGCCTTATGTAATTACGGAGGCAGAGCTTAGCCTCATGCAAATGTAGAGATAAAGCTTAGTCTCATGTAAGGTTCGCAATAGGGCTGAGTCACGTGCAGATGGAAGGCAGTGCTTAGCCTTATGCAGATTGGGATGCAGAGCATAGCCTCATGCAAATATGGAGACACAACTTAGTCATATGCAAGGTTCGGGACATGGCTTAGTCCCGTGCAGATGGAAGGCAGTGCTTAGCCTTATGCAGATATAGAGGAAGGTCTTAGCCTTATCCAGATATGTAGGCAGGGCTTAGCCTCATGCAAATATGGATAAAGAGCTTAATCTCATGCAAGGTTCGGGACTTCTCTTAGTCCCGTCCAGATGGAAGGCAGTGCTTAGCCTTATACAGATATGGAGGCAGAGCATAGCCTCATACAAATATGGAGATAGAGCTTAGTCTCATGCAAGGTTTTGGACAAGGCTTAGACCCATACAGATTAAAGGTAGTGCTTAGTCTTATGCAGATATAGAGGCAATACTTAACCTCATGCAGATATGGAGACAAAGCTTAGTCTCATGCAAGGTTCAGGACAAGGCTTAGTCCCAAGCTGATGGAAGGGAGTGCTTAACCTCATGCAGATATGGAGGTAGGGCCTAGCCTCATGCAAATATGGAGACACAGCTTAGTCTCATGCAAGGTTCTGGACATGGCGTAGTCCTTTGCAGATGGAAGGAAGTGCTTAGCCTTATGCAAATATGGAGGCACTGCGTAGCCTTATGCAAATATGAAGGCATATCTTAGCCTAATGCAAATATGTAGACAGATCTTAGTCTCACGCAAGGCTCGAGACAGGGCTTAGCCCAGTGTAGATTGAAGGGAATGCTTAGCCTTATGTAGATATAGATGCAGAGCATAGCCTCATGCAAATATGGAGACAGAGCTTAGTCTCATGCAAGGTTCTGGACTTGGCTTAGTCGCGTGCAGATGGAAGGAAATGCTTAGCCTTATGCAGATATCGAGGCAGGGCTTAGCCTCTTGAAACTATGGAGACAGAGCTTAGTCTCATGCAAGGTTCGGGACAGGGCTAAGTCCTGTGCAGGTGGAAGGCAGTGCTCGGCTTTGTGAAGATATGGAGGCAGGGCTTAGCCTTATGCATATATGTAGGCAGTGCTTAGCCTCATGAAAATATGAAGAAAGAGCTTATTCTTATGCTAGGTTTGGGACAGGGCTTAGCCCCTTACAGATAGAAGGCAGTGCTTAGCCTTGTGCGTATATGGAGGCAGGGCTTAGCCTCATGCAAATATGGAGACAGATCTTAGTCTCATGCAAGGTTCAGGACATGGCTTAGTCCCATGCAGATGGAAGTAAGTGCTTAGCCTTTATGCATATATGGATGCCGAGCTTAGACTCATGCAAATATGAAGACATAGCTTAGTCACATGCAAGGTTCGAGACATGGCTTAGTCCCGTGCAGATTGAAGGAAGTGCTCAGCCTTATGCAGATATGGAGGCACGGCTTAGCCTCATGAAATATGGAGATAGAGCTTAGTCTGATGCAAGGTTCGGGACAGGGCCTAGTCCCGTGCAAATGGAAGGCAGTTCTTAGCCTAATGTAGATATGGAGGCAAGGCTTACCCTTATACATATATTGAGGCGAGCCTTTGCCTCATGAAAATATGGAGACAGAGCTTAGTCTCATGTAGGGTTCGGGACAGGGCTTAGTCCCATGTAGAAAGAAGGTAGTACATGGCCTTATGCAAATATGGAGGCAGAGTTTAGCCTTATGAAAATATAGAGGCAAAGCTTAGTCTCATGCGAGGTTCGGGACAAAGCTTACTCCCATACAGATGAAAGGGAGTGCTTAGCCTTATGTAGATACGGAGGCAAGGCTTAACCTCATGCAAATGTAGAGATAAAGCTTAGTCTCATGCAAGGTTCGCAATAGGGCTGAGTCACATGTAGATGGAAGGAAGTGCTTAGCCTTATGTAGATAGGGATGTAGAACTTAGCCTCATGCAAATATGGAGACACAACTTAGTCACATGCAAGGTTCGGGACATGGCTTAGTCCCGTGCAGATGGAAGGCAGTGCTTAGCCTTATGCAGATATGGAGGAATGGCTTAGCCTTATCTAGATATGTAGGCAGGTCTTAGCCTCCTGCAGGTATGGAGAAAGAGCTTAACCTCATACAAATATGAAGACAAAGGTTAGTCTCATGCAAGGTTATGGACAAGTCTTACTCCCATATAGATGGAAGGCAGTGCTTAGCCTTATGCATATATGGAGTTAGGGCTTAGCCTCATGCAAATATGGAGACAGAGGTTAGTCTCACGCAAGGTTCGGGACACGGCTTAGTCGAGTGCATATGGAAGGCAGTGGTTAACCTTATGCAGATATGGAGGTAGGGCTTAGCCCCATGCAAATATGGAGACAGAGCTTAGTCTCATGAAAGGTTCGGGACAGGGCTTAGTCCCATGCAGATAGAAGGCAGTGCTTGGCCTTGTGCAGATATGGAGGCAGGGATTAGCCTTATGCACATATGTAGGCAGTGCTTAGCCTCATAAAAATATGAAGACAGAGCTTAGTCTTATGCAAGGTTCAAGACAGGGCTTAGCCCCATGCAGATAGAAGGCAGTGCTTAGCCTTATGTAGATACGGAGGCAGGGCTCAGCCTCATGCAAATGTAGAGATAATGCTTAGTCTCATGCAAGGTTCACAATATGGCTTAGTCACGCGCAGATGGAAAGCATTGGTTAGCCTTATGCATATATGGATGCAGAGCTTAGACTCATGCAAATATGGAGACATAGCTTAGTCACGTGCAAGGTTTGGGACATGGCTTAGTCCCGTGTAGATTTAAGGCAGTGCTTAGCCTTATCCATATATGGAGGCAGGACTTAGCCTCATGAAATATGGAGACAGAGCTTAGTCTGACGCATGGTTCGGGACATGGCTTAGTCCCGTGCAGATGGAAGGTAGTTCTTAGCCTTATGTAGATATGGAGGCAGGGCGTAGCCTTATACAATGATGGAGGCAAGGCTTTGCCTCATGAAAATATGGAGATAGAGCTTAGTATCATGCAAGGTCCGGGACATGGCTTAGTCCCGTGCAGATGCAAGCCAATGCTTGGCCTTGTGCAGATATGGAGGCAGGGATTAGCTTTATGTACATATGTAGGCAGTGCTTAGCCTCATGAAAATATGAAGACAAAGCTTAGTCTTATGCAATGTTCGGGACAGGGCTTAGCCCCATAGAGATATAAGGCAGTGCTTAGCCTTATGTAGATACGGAGGCAGGGCTCAGCCTCATGCAAATGTAGAGATAATGCTTAGTCTCATGCAAGGTTCAAAATAGGGGTTAGTCACGTGCAGATGGAAGGCAGTGCTTAGCCTTATGCGTATATGGATGCACAACTTAGACTCGTGCAAATATGGAGACATAGCTTTGTCACATGCAAGGTTCGGGACATGGCTTAGTCTCGTGCAGATTGAAGGCAGTGCTTAGCCTTATGCAGATATGGAGGAAAGGCTTAGCCTCATGAAATATGGAGATAGATCTTAGTCCGATTCAAGGTTCGGGACATGGCTTAGTCCCGTGCAGATGGAAGGCAGTTCTTAGCCTTATGTAGATATGGAGACAGAGCTTAGTCTCATGCAAGGTTCGGGGCAAGGCTTGGTCCTATGCAGAAAGAAGGCAGTACATGGCCTTATGCAAATATGGAGGCAGAGTTTAGCCTCATGAAAATATAGAGACAAAGATTAGTCTCATGCGAGGTTCGGGACAAGGCTTAGTCCCATAAAGATGGAAGGCAGTTCTTAGCCTTATGTAGATACGGAGGCAGGGCTTAGCCTCATGCAAATGTAGAGATAAAGCTTAGTCTCATGTAAGGTTCGCAATAGGGCTGAGTCACGTGCAGATGGAAGGCAGTGCTTAGCCTTATGCAGATAGGGATGCAGAGCTTAGCCTCATGCAAATATGGAGACAAAGCTTAGTCACATGCAAGGTTCGGGACATGGCTTAGTCCCGTGCAGATGGAAGGCAGTGCCTAGCCTTATGCAGATATAGAGGAAGGTCTTAGCCTCATCCAGATATGTAGGCAGGGCTTAGCCTCATGCAAATATGGATAAAGCGCTTAATCTCATGCAAAGTTTGGGACTGGTCTTAGTCCCGTCCAGATGGAAGGCAGTGCTTAGCCTTATTCAGATATGGAGGGAGAGCTTAGCCTCATACAAATATAGAGATAGAGCTTAGTCTCATGCAAGGTTTTGGACAAGGCTTAGAACCATACAGATTAAAGGCAGTGCTTAGCCTTATGCAGATATAGAGGCAATACTTAACCTCAGGCAGATATGGAGACATAGCTTAGTCTCATGCAAGGTTCACGACAAGGCTTAGTCCCAAGCTGATTGAAGGGAGTGCTTAACCTCATGCACATATGGAGGCAGGGCTTAGCCTCATGCAAATATGGAGACACAGCTTAGTCTCATGCAAGGTTCTGGACATGGCGTAGTCCTTTGCATATGGAAGGCAGTGCTTAGCCTTATGCAAATATGGAGGCAGTGCGTAGCCTTATGCAAATATGGAGGCATATCTTAGCCTAATGCAAATATGTAGACCGATATTAGTCTCACGCAAGGTTCGGGACAGGGCTTAGCCCAGTGTAGATTGAAGGGAATGCTTAGGTTTATGTAGATGTGGATGCAGAGCATAGACTCATGCAAATATGGAGACAGAGCTTAGTCTCATGCAAGGTTCTGGACGTGGCTTAGTAGTGTGCAGATGGAAGAAAGTGCTTAGCCTTATGCAGATATCGAGGCAGGGCTTACCCTCGTGAAACTATGGAGACAGAGCTTAGTCTCATGCAAGGTCCGGGACAGGGCTAAGTCCTGTGCAGGTGGAAGGCAGTGCTCGGCCTTGTGAAGATATGGAGGCAGGGCTTAGCCTTATGCAGATATGTAGGCAGTGCTTAGCCTCATGAAAATATGGAGACAGAGCTTAGTCTCATGCAAGGTCCGGGACAGGGCTAAGTCCTGTGCAGGTGGAAGGCAGTGCTCGGCCTTGTGAAGATATGGAGGCAGGGCTTAGCCTTATGCAGATATGTAGGCAGTGCTTAGCCTCATGAAAATATGAAGAAAGAGCTTATTCTTATGCAAGGTTCGCGACAGGGCTTAGCCCCATACAGATAGAAGGCAATGCTTAGCCTCATGCAAATATGGAGATAATTCTCAGTCTCATGCAAGGTTCAGGACATGGCTTAGTCCCATGCAGATGGAAGTCAGTGCTTAGCCTTATGCAGATATGGAGGCAGGGCTTAGCCTATGCAGATATGGAGGCATGGCTTAGCCTCATGAAAATATGGAGACAGAGCTTAGTGTCATGCAAGGTTCGGGACAGGGTTTTGTCCCATGCAGAAGGAAGGCAGTACATGGCCTTATGCAAATATGAAGGCAGAATTTAGCCTCATGAAAAAATGGAGACAAAGCTTAGTCTAATGCAAGGTTCGGGACAGGGCTTAGTCCCATGTAGAAGGAAGGAAGTACATGGCCTTATGCAAATATTGAGGCAGAGTTTAGCCTCATGAAAATATGGAGACAAAGATTAGTATCATGCATGGTTCGAGACAAGGCTTAGTCCCATACAGATGGAAGGCGGTGCTTAGCCTTATGTAGATACGTAGGCAGTGCTTAGCCTCATGCAAATGTAGAGATAAAGCTTAGTCTCATGTAAGGTTCGCGATAGGGCTTAGTCCCGTGCAGATGGAAGGCAGTGGTTAGCCTAATGTACATATGGATGCAGAGTTTAGCCTCATGCAAATATGGATATAGAGCTTAGTCTCATGCAAGGTTCGGGACATGTCTTAGTCCCATGCAGATGGAAAGCAGTGCTTAGCCTAATTTACATATGGAGGCAGGGCTTAGCCTCATGCAAATATGAAGACAGAGCTTAGTGTCATGCAAACATGTAGACAGAGCTTAGTCTCATGTAAGGTTCTGGACAGGGCTTAGTCCTGTGCAGATTGAAGGCAGTGCTTAGCCTTGTGCAGATATGGAGGCAGTGCTTAGCCTTATGCAGCTATAGAGGCATTACTTAGCCTCATGCAAATATGTAGACAGAGCTTAGTCTCATGCAAGGTTCTAGACAGGGCTTAGTCCCGTACAGATGGAAGGTAGTGCTTAGCCTTATACAGATATGGAGGCAGAGCCTAACCTCATACAAGGTTCGGGATAGGGCTTAGCCCCGTGCAGATGGAAGGCAATGCTTAGCCTTATCTAGATATGGATACCAAGCTTAGCCTCATGCAAATATGGAGACAGAGCTTTGTCTCATGCAAGGTTCTGGACATGGCTTAGTCCCGTTCAGATGGAAGGCAGTTCTTAGCCTCATGCAAGGTTCGGGATAGGGCTTAGCCCCATGCAGATGGAAGGCAATGCTTAGCCTTATGTAGATATGGATGCAAAGCTTAGCCTCATGCAAATATGGAGACAAAGCTTAGTCTCATGCAAGGTTCTGGACATCGCTTAGTCCCATGCAGATGGAAGGCAGTGCTTAGTCATATAGAGATATGGAGGCAGGATTAGCCTCATCAAAATATGGAGACAGAGCTTAGTCTAATGCAACATCCGAGATAGGGCTTAGTCCTGTGCAGATGAAAGGAAGCGCTTGTCCTTGTGCAGATATAGAGGCACGGCTTAGCCTTATGTGGATATGTAGGAAGTGCTTAGCCTCATGGAAATATGAAGACAGAGATTAGTCTTATGCAAGGTTCGGGACAGGGATTAGCCCCATGCGGATAGAAGGAAGTGCTTATCCTTATGTAGATACGGAGGCAGGGCTCAGCCTCATGCAAATGCAGAGATAAAGCTTAGTGTCATACAAGGTTCGTAATAGGGCTTAGTCACATGCAGATGGAAGACAGTGCTTAGCCTTATGAATATGTGGATGCAGAGCTTAGCCTCATGCAAATATGGAGACACAGCTTAGTCACATGCAAGGTTCAGGACATGTCTTAGTCCCTTGCAGATTAAAGGCAGTTCTTATCCTTTTCTAGATATGGAGGCAGGGCATAGCCTTATACAGATATGGAGGCAAGGCTTTGCCTCACGAAAATATGGGTATAGAGCTTAATCTCATGCAAGGTTCGTGACCGGTCTTAGTCCTATGCACAAGGAAGGCAGTACATGGCCTTATTCAAGTATGGAGGCACATTTTAGCCTCATGAAAATATGGAGACAAAGCTTAGTCTAATGCGAGGTTCGCGACAAGGATTAGTCCCATAGAGATGGAGGGCAGTGCTTAGCCTTATGTAGATACGGAGGCAGAGCTTAGCCTTTTGCAAATGTAGAGATAAAGCTTAGTCTCATACAAGGTTCGCAATAGGGCTTAGTCACGTGCAGATGGAAGGCAGTGCTTAGCCATATGTAGATATGGATGCAGAGCTTAGCCTCATGCAAATATGGAGACACAACTTAGTCACATGCAAGGTTCGGGACATCGCTTAGTCCCGTGCAGATGGAAGGCGGTGCTTAGCCTTATGTAGATATGGAGGCAGGGCTTAGCCTTATGCAGATATGTAGGTAGGGCTTAGCCTCATGCAAATATAAAAAAAGAGCTAAATCTCATACAAGGTTCGGGACAGGCTTAGTCCCGTCCAGATAGACGGCAGTGCTTAGCCTTATGCAGATATAGAGGCAATGTTTAACCTCATGCAGATATGGAGACAAAGCTTAGTCTCATGCAAGGTTCGGTACACGGCTTAGTCCCACGCTGACGGAAGGCAGTGCTTAACCTTATACAGATATGGAGGCAGGGCTTAGCCTTATGCAAATATGGAGACAGAGCTTAGTCTCATGCAAGGTTCGGGACATGGACTAGTAGTGTGCAGATGGAAGGCAGTGCTTAGCCTTATGCAGATATGGACGCCATGCATATCCTTATTCAGATTTGGAGGCAATGCCTAGCCTTATGCAGATATGGAGGCATAACTTAGACTCATGCAAATATGTAGATAGAGCTTAGTCTCATGCAAGGTTCTGGACAGGGCTTAGTCCCGTGCAGATGGAAGGAAGTGCTTAGCCTTTTACAGATATGGAGGCAGAGCTTAGCCTCATGCAAGGTTCGGGATAGGGCTTAGCCCCGGGAAGATGGAAGGCAATGCTTAGCCTTATGTAGATATGGATGCAGAGCTTAGCCTCATGCAAATATGGAGACAGAGCTTAGTCTCATGCAAGGTTCAGGACATGGCTTAGTCCCGTGCAGATGGAAGGCAGTGCTTAGCCTCATGCAAGGTTCGGGATAGGGCTTAGCCCCGGGAAGATGGAAGGCAATGCTTAGCCTTATGTAGATATGGATGCAGAGCTTAGCCTCATGCAAGGTTCGGGATAGGGCTTAGCCCCGGGAAGATGGAAGGCAATGCTTAGCCTTATGTAGATATGGATGCAGAGCTTAGCCTCATGCAAGGTTCGGGATAGGGCTTAGCCCCGGGAAGATGGAAGGCAATGCTTAGCCTTATGTAGATATGGATGCAGAGCTTAGCCTCATGCAAATATGGAGACAGAGCTTAGTCTCATGCAAGGTTCAGGACATGGCTTAGTCCCGTGCAGATGGAAGGCAGTGCTTAGCCTCATGCAAGGTTCGGGATAGGGCTTAGCCCCGTGCAGATAGAAGGCAGTGCTTAGCCTTATGTATATATGTAGGCAGGGCTTAGGCTCATGCAAATATGTAGACAAAGCTTAGTCTCATACAAGGTTCTTGACAGGGCTTAGTCTCGTGCAGATGGAAGGCAGTGCTTAGCCTTTTACAGATATGGAGGCAGAGCTTAGCCTCATGCATGGTTCGGGATAGGGCTTAGCCCCGTGAAGATGGAAGGCAATGCTTAGCCTTATGTAGATATGGATGCAGAGCTTAGCCTCATGCAAATATGGAGACAAAGCTTTGTCTCATGCAAGGTTCTGGACATGGCTTAGTCCCGAGCAGATGGAAGGCAGTGCTTAGCCTTTTACAGATATGGAGGCAGAGCTTAGCCTCATGCATGGTTCGGGATAGGGCTTAGCCCCGTGAAGATGGAAGGCAATGCTTAGCCTTATGTAGATATGGATGCAGAGCTTAGCCTCATGCAAATATGGAGACAAAGCTTTGTCTCATGCAAGGTTCTGGACATGGCTTAGTCCCGTGCAGATGGAAGGCAGTGCTTAGCCTCATGCAAGGTTCGAGATAGGGCTTAGCCCCATGTATATAGAAGGCAGTGCTTAGCCTTATGTATATATGGAGGCAGGGCTTAGCCTCATGCAAATATGGAGATAGATCTTAGTCTCATGAAAGGTTCAGGACATGGCTTAGTCCTATGCAGATATAAGGCAGTGCTTAGCCTTATGCTGATATAGAGGCAATGCTTAACCTCATGCAGATATGGAGACAGAGCTTAGTCTCATGCAAGGTTCAGGACACGGCTTAGTCCCACGCTGATGGAAGGTAGTGCTTAACCTTATGCAGATATGGAGGCAGGGATTAGCCTTATGCAAATATAGAGACCGAGCTTAGTTTCATGCAAGGTTCGGGACATGGCCTAGTCCTGTGCAGATGGAAGAAAGTTCTTAGCCTTGTGTAGATATGGAGGCAGTGCTTAGCCTTATGCAGCTATGGAGGCATAACTTAGCCTCATGCAAATATGTAGACAGAGCTTAGTCTTTTGCAAGGTTCTAGACAGGGCTTAGTCCTGTGCAGATGGAAGGTAGTGCTTAGCCTTATACAGATATGGAGGCAGAGCCTAGCCTCATACAAGGTTTGGGATAGGGCTTAGCCCCGTGCAGATGGAAGGCAATGCTTAGCCTTAGGTAGATATGGATACCAAGCTTAGCCTCATGCAAATATGGAGACAGCGCTTTGTCTCATGCAAGGTTCTGGACATGGCTTAGTCCCGTGCAGATGGAAAGCAGTTCTTAGCCTCATGCAAGGTTCGGGATAGGGCTTAGCCCCGTGCAGATGGAAGGCAATGCTTAGCCTTATGTAGATATGGATGCAGAGCTTAGCCTCATGCAAATATGGAGACAGCGCTTTGTCTCATGCAAGGTTCTGGACATGGCTTAGTCCCGTGCAGATGGAAAGCAGTTCTTAGCCTCATGCAAGGTTCGGGATAGGGCTTAGCCCCGTGCAGATGGAAGGCAATGCTTAGCCTTATGTAGATATGGATGCAGAGCTTAGCCTCATGCAAATATGGAGAGAAAGCTTAGTAAGGTTCTGGACATCGCTTAGTCCCATGCAGATGGAAGGCAGTGCTTAGTCATATAGAGATATGGAGGCAGGATTAGCCTCATGAAAATATGGAGACAGAGCTTAGTCTAATGCAACATCCGGGATAGGGCTTATTCCTGTGCAGATGAAAGGCAGCGCTTGGCCTTGTGCAGATATGGAGGCACGACTTAGCCTTATGCGGATATGTAGGAAGTGCTTAGACTCATGAATATATGAAGACAGAGATTAGTCTTATGCAAGGTTCGGGACAGGGATTAGCCCCATGCATATAGAAGGAAGTGCTTAGCCTTATGAAGATAAGGAGGCAGGGCTCAGCCTCATGCAAATGCAGAGATAAAGCTTAGTCTCATACAAGGTTCGCAATAGGGCTTAGTCACATGCAGATGGAAGAGAGTGCTTAGCCTTATGAATATGTGGATGTAGAGCTTAGCCTCATGCAAACATGGAGACACAGCTTAGTCACATGCAAGGTTCAGGACATGTCTTAGTCCCTTGCAAATTAAAGGCAGTGCTTAGCCTTTTGTAGATATGGAGGCAGGGCTTAGTCTCATGTTATGGAAACAAAAGTTAGTCTGATGCAAAGTTCGGGAAAGGGCTTAGTCCCGTGCAAATGGAAGGCAGTTCTTATCCTTTTGTAGATATTGAGGCAGTGCTTAGCCTTATACAGATATGGAGGCAAGGCTTTGCCTGACGAAAATATGGAGATAGAGCTTAATCCTATGCACAAGGAAGGCAGTACATGGCCTTATTCAAATATGGAGGCACAGTTTAGCCTCATGAAAATATGGAGACAACGCTTAGTCTAGTGCGAGGTTCGTGATAAGGCTTAGTCCCATACTAATGGAAGGAAGTGCTTAGCCTTATGTAGATACGGAGGCAGAGCTTAGCCTTTTGCAAATGTAGAGATTAATCTTAGTCTCATGCAAGGTTCGCAATAGGGCTTAGTCACGGGCAGATGGAAAGCAGTGCTTAGCCTTATGTAGATATGGATGCAGAGCTTAGCCTCATGCAAATATGGAGACACAACTTAGTCACATGCAAGCTTCGGGACATCGCTTAGTCCCGTGCAAATGGAAGGCGGTGCTTAGCCTTATGTAGATATGGAGGCAGGGCTTAGCCTTATGCAGATATGTAGGCAGGGCTTAGCCTCATGCAAATATAAAAAAAGAGCTAATTCTCATGCAAGGTTCGGGACAGGGTTAGTCCCGTCCAGATGGAGGACAATGCTTAGCCTTATGCAGATATAGAGGCAATGTTTAACCTCATCCAGATATGGAGACAGAGCTTAGTCTCATGCAAGGTTCCGGACACGGCTTAGTCCCACGCTGACGGAAGGCAGTGCTTAACCTTATACAGATATGGAGGCAGGGCTTAGACTTATACAAATATGGAGACAGAGCTTAGTCTCATGCAAGATTCGGGACATAGCCTAGTACTGTGCAGATGGAAGGCAGAGCTTAGCCTTATGCAGATTTGGAGGCCATGCATAGCCTTATTCAGATATGGAGGCATTGCTTTGCCTTATGCAGATATGGAGGCATAACTTAGCCTCATGCAAATATGTAGACAGAGCTTAGTCTCATGCAAGGTTCTGGACAGGGCTTAGTCTCGTGCAGATGGAAGGCAGTGCTTAGCCTTTTACAGATATGGAGGCAGAGCTTAGCCTCATGCAAGATTCGGGATAGGGCTTAGCCCCGTGCAGATGGAAGGCAATGCTTAGCCTTATGTAGATATGGATGCAGAGCTTAGCCTCATGCAAATATCAAGACAAAGCTTTGTCTCATGCAAGGTTCTACACATGGCTTAGTCCCGTGCAGATGAAAGGCAGTGCTTAGCCTGATGCAAGGTTCAGGATACGACTTAGCCCCGTGCAGATGGAAGGCAGTGCTTAGCCTTATGCAGATATGGAGGCAGAGCTTCGCCAGAAACAAATATAGAGACAGATCTTAGTCTCATGCAAGGTTTGGGACAAGGCTTAGTCCCGTACAGATTGAAGGCAGTGCTTAGCCTTATGCAGATATAGAGGCAATGCTTAACCTCATGCAGATATGGAGACAAACCTTAGTCTCATGCAAGGTTCGGGACACGGCTTAGTCCCATGCTGATGGAAGGCAGTGCTTAACCTTATGCAGATATGGAGGCAGGGCTTAGCCTCATGCAAATATAGAGACAGATCTTAGTCTCATGCAAGGTTCGGGACATGGCCTAGTCCTGTGCAGATGGAAGTGAGTGCTTAGCCTTATGCAGATATGGAGACAGTGCTTAACCTTATGCGGATATGGAGGCATAACTTAGCCTCATGCAAATATATAGAAAGAGTGTAGTCTCATGCAAGGTTCTGGACAGGGCTTAGTCCTGTGCAGATGGAAGGTAGTGCTTACCCTTATACAGATATGGAGGTATAGCTTAGACTCATACAAGGTTCAGCATAGGGCTTAGCCCAATGCAGAGGGAAGGCAATGCTTAGCCTTATGTAGATATGGATGCAGAGCTTAGACTCATGGAAATATGGAGACATAGCTTTGTCTCATGCAAGGTTCTGGACATGGCTTAGTCCCGTGCAGATGGAAGGCAGTGCTTAGCCTCATGCAAGGTTCGGGATAGGGCTTAGCCCCGTGCAGATGGAAGGCAATGCTTACCCTTATGTAGATATGGATGCAGAGCTTAGACTCATGCAAATATGGAGACAAAGCTTAGTCTCATCCAAGGTTCTGGACATGGCTTAGTCCCGTGCAGATGGAAGGCAGTGCTTAGCCATATGCAGATATGGAGGCAGGACTTAGCCTCGTGAAATATGGAGATAGAGCTTAGTCAAATGCAACATCCGGGGCAGGGGTTAGCCTTATGCGGATATGTAGGAAGTGCTTAGCCTCATGAAAATATGATGCAAGATCTTAGTCTTATGCAAGGTTCGGGACAGGGATTAGCCCCATGTAGATAGAAGGAAGTGCCTAGCCTTATGTAGATACAAGGGCAGGGCTCATGCAAATGTAGAGATAAAGCATAGTCTCATGCAAGGTTCCCAATAAGGCTTATTCACATGCAGATGGAAGGCAGTGCTTAGCCTTATGCATATATGGATGCAGAGCTTAGCCTCATGCAAATACGGAGACACACCTTAGTCACATGCAAGGTTCAGGACATGTCTTAGTCCCTTGCAGACTGAAGGCAGTGCTTAGCCTTTTATAGATATGGAGGCAGGGCTTAGCCTCATGAAATATGGAAACAGAGCTTATTCTGATGCAAGGTTCGGGAAAGGGCTTAGTCCCGTGCAGATGCAAGGCAGTTCTTAGCCTTATGTAGATATGGAGGCAAGGCTTAGCCTTATACAGATATGGAGGCAGGGCTTTGCCTCATGAAAATACGGAGACAGAGCTTAATCTCATGCAAGGTTCGGGACAAGGCTTAGTCCCATGCAGAAGGAAGGCAGTACATGGCCTTATTCAAATATGGAGGCAGAGTTTAGCCTCATGAAAATATGGAGACAAAACTTAGTTTTATGCGAGGTTCGGGACAAGGCTTAGTCCCATACAGATGGAAGGCAATGCTAAGCCTTATGTAGATACGGAGGCTGAGCTTAGCCTCTTGCAAATGTAGAGATAAAGCTTAGTCTCAAGAAAGGTTCGCAATAGGGCTTAGTCACGTGCAGATGGAAGGCAGTGCTTAGTCTTATGCAGATATGGATGCAGAGCTTAGCCTCATGCAAATATGGAGACACAGCTTAGTAACATGCAAGGTTCAGGACATGGCTTAGTCCCGTGCAGATGCAAGGCGGTGCTTAGCCTTATGAAGATATGGAGGCAGGGCTTAGCCTTATACAGATATGTAGGCAGGGCTTAGCCTCATGCAAATATAGAGAAAGAGCTTAATCTCATGCAAGGTTCGGGACAGGCTTAGTCCCGTCCAGATAGAAGGAAGTTCTTAGCCGTATGCAGATATAGAGGCAATGCTTAACCTCATACAGACATGGAGACAAAGCTTAGTCTCATGCAAGGTTCGGGACACGGCTTAGTCCCACGCTGACAGAAGGCAGTGCTTAACCTTATGCAGATATGGAGGTGGGGCTTAGCCTCGTACAAATATGGAGACAAAGCTTAGTCTCATGCAAGGTTCAGGACATGGCCTAGTCCTGTGCAGATGGAAGGCATTGCTTAGCCTTATGCAGATATGGAGGCGATGCTCAGCCTTATGCAGATATGGAGGAAGTGCTTAGCCTTACGCAGATATGGAGGCATAACTTAGCCTCATACAAATCTGTAGACTGAGCTTAGTCTCATGCAAGGTTCTGGACAGGGCTTAGTCCCGTGCAGATGGAAAGCAGTGCTTAGACTTATACAGATATAGAGGCAGAGCTTCGCCTCATGCAAGGTTTGGGATAGGGCTTAGCACCGTGCAGATGGAAGGCAATGCTTAGCCTTATGTAGATATGGATGCAGAGTTTATCATCATGCAAATATGGAGACAGAGCTTTGTCTCATGCAAGGTTTTGGACATGGCTTAGTCCCGTGCAGATGGAAGGAAGTGCTTAGCCTCACGCAAGGTTCGGGATAGGGCTTAGCCTCGTGCAGATGGAAGGCAATGCTTAGCCTTATGTAGATATGGATGCAGAGCTTAGCCTCGCGAAAATATGGAGACAGAGCTTAGTCTCATGCAAGGTTCTGGACATGGCTTAGTCCCGTGCAGATGGTAGGCAGTGCTTAGCCTTATGCAAATATAGAGGCAGGACTTCGCCTCATGAAAATATGCACACAGAGCTTAGTCTCATGCAACATCCGGGACAGGGCTTAGTCATGTGCAGATGAAAGGAAGTGATTGGCCTTGTGCAGATATGGAGGAAAGGCTTAGCCTTATGCGGATATGTAGGAAGTGCTTCGCCTCATGAAAATATAAAAACAGAGCTTAGTCTTATGCAAGGTTCGGGACAGGGTTTAGCCCCATGCAGATAGAAGGCAGTTCTTAGCCTTATGTAGATACGGAGGTAGGGCGCAGCCTCATGCAAATGTAGAGATAAAGCTTAGTCTCATGCATGGTTCGCAATAGGGCTTAGTCACATGAAGATGGAAGGCAGTGCTTAGCTTTATGCATATATTGATGCAGAGCTTAGCCTCATGTAAATATGGAGACACAGCTTAGTCACATGCAAGGTTCAGGTCATGGCTTAGTCCCGTGCAGATTAAAGGCAATGCTTATCCTTTTGCAGATATGGAGTCAAGGCTTAGCCTCATGAAATATCGAGATAGAGCTTAGACTGATGCAAGGTTTGGGGCAGGGCTTAGTCCAGTGCAGATGGAAGGCAGTTCTTAGCCTTATGTAGATATGGAGGCAGGTCTTAGCCTTATACAGATCTTAATCTCATGCAAGGTTCGGGACATGGCTTAGTCCCATGCATAAGGAAGGCAGTACATGGCCTTATTCAAATGTGGAGGAAAAGATTAGCCTCATGAAAATGTGGAGACAAAGATTAGTCTCATGCGAGTTTCGGGACAAGGCTTAGTCCCATACAGATGGAAGGTAGTGCTTAGCCTTATGTAGATACGGAGGCAGGGCTTAGCCTCGTGCAAATGTAGAGATAAAGCTTAGTCTAATGCAAGGTTCGAAATAGGGCTTAGTGATGTCCATATGGAAGGTAGTGGTTAGCCTTATGCAAATATGGATGCAGAGCTTAGCCTCATGCAAATTTTGAGACACAGCTTAGTCACATGCAAGGTTCGGGACATGGCTTAATCCCGTGCAGATGGAAGGCGGTGCTTAGCCTTATGCAGATATGGAGGCAGGGCTTAGCCTTATGCAGATATGTAGGCAGGTCTTAGCCTCATGCAAATATGGAGAAAGAGCTTAATTCGCATGCAAGGTCGGGACATGGCTTAGTACCGTCCAGATGGAAGGCAGTGCTTAGCCTTATGGAGATATTGAGGCAATGGTTAACCTCATGCAGATATGGAGACAGAGCTTAGTCTCGTGCAAGGTTCGGGACAAAGCTTAGTCCCATGCTGATGGAAGGAAGTGCTTAACCTTATGCAGATATGGAGGCAGGGCTTAGCTTCATGCAAATATGGAGACAGAGCTTAGTCTCATGCAAGGTTCAGGACATGGCCTAGTCTTGTGCAGATGGAAGGCAGGGCTTAGCCTTATGGAGATACGGAGGCAGTGCTTAGCCTTATGCAGATATGGAGGCATAGCTTATCCTCATGCAAATATGTAGACAGAGCTTAATCTCATGCAAGGTTCTGGACAAGGCATAGACTCGTGCAGATGGGAGGTAGTGCTTAGCCTTATACAAATGTGGAGGCAGAGCTTAACCTCATGAAAGGTTCGGGACAGGGCTTAGCCCCGTGCAGATGGAAGGCAATGCTTAGCCTTATGTATATATGGATTCAGATTTTAGCCTCATGCAAACATGGAGACAGATCTTAGCTTCATGCAAGGTTCTGGACATGGATTAGTCCCGTGCAAATGGAAAGCAGTGCTTAGCCTTATGCAGATATGGAGGCAGGGCTTAGCCTCATGAAAATATGGAGACAGAGCTTAGTCTCATGCAAGGTCCGGGATAGGGCTTAGTCCTGTGCAGAAGGAAGGCAGTGCTTGAACTCATGAAAATATGAAGAAAGAGCTTAGTCTTATGCAAGGTTTGGGACAGGGCTTAGCCCCATGCAGATAGAAGGCAATGCTTAGCCTTATGCATATATGGAGGCATGGCTTATCCTCATGCAAATATGGAGACAGATCTTAGTCTCATGCAAGGTTCAGGACATGGCTTAGTCCCATGCAGATGGAAGGCACTGCTTAGCCTTTTGTAGATATGGAGGCAGGGCTTAGCCTTATGCAGATATGGAGGCACGGCTTAGCCACATGAAAATATGGAGACAGAGCTTAGTCTCATGCAAGGTTCGGGACAGGGCTTAGGCCGTTGCATAAGGAATGCAGTACATGGCCTTATGCAAATATGGAGTCATAGTTTAGCCTTATGTAAGTATGGAGACAAAGCTTAGTCTCATGCAAGGTTCGGGATGATGCTTAGTCCCATACAGATGGAAGCAGTTCTTAGCCTTATACAGATATGGAGGCAGAGCTTAGCCTCATGCAAATATGGAGACTGAGCTTAGTCTCATGCAAGGTTCAGGACATGGCTTAGTCCCGTGCAGATGGAAAGTAGTGCTTAGCCTTATGATGATATGGAGGCAGGGCGTAGCCTCATGAAAATATGGAGAAAAAGCTTAGTCTCATGCAAGGTCCAGGACAGGGCTTAGTCCTACGTAGATGGAAGGCAGTGCTTGGCCTTGTGAAGATATGGAGGCAGGGCTTAGCCTTGTGCAGATATGTAGGCAGTGCTTAGCCTCATGAAAATATGAAGAGAGATCTTAGTCTTATGCAAGGTTCGGGACAGGGCTTAGCCCTATGCAAATAGAAGTCAATGCTGAGCCTTATGCATATATGGAGGCAGGGCTTAGCCTCGTGAAAATATGGAGACAGAGCTTAGTATCATGCAAGGTCCGGGACAGGGCTTAGTCCTGTGAAGATGGAAGGCAGTGCTTGGCCTTGTGAAGATATGGAGGTAGGGCTTAGCCTTATGCAGACATGTAGGCAGTGCTTAGCCTCATGAAAATATGAAGAAAGAGCTTAGTCTTATGCAATGTTCGGGACAGGGCATAGCCCTATGCAGATAGAAGGAAATGCTTAACCTTATGCATATATGGAGGCAGGGCTTAGCCTCATGCAAATTTGGAGACAGGTCGTAGTCTCATGCAAGGTTCAGGACATGGCTTAGTCCCATGCACATGGAAGGCAGTGCTTAGCCTTTTGCAGATATGGAGGCAGGTCTTAGCCTTATACAAAAATGGAGGCAAGGCTTTGCCTCATAAAATATGGAGACAGAGCTTAATCTAATGCAAGGTTCGGGACATGGCTTAGTCCTATGCAGAAGGAAGGCAGTACATGGTCTTATTTAAATATGGAGGCAAATTTTAGCCTGATGAAAATATGGAGACAAAGCTTAGTCTTATGCGAGGTTCGGGACAAGACTTAGTCCCATACAGATAGAAGGCAATACTTAGCCTTATGTAGATACAGAGGCAGAGCTTAGCCTCCTGCAAATGTAGAGATAAAGCTTAGTCTCATGCAAGGTTCGCAATAAGGCTTAGTCATATCCAGATGGAAGGCAGTGCTTAGCCTTATGCATATATGGATGCAGAGCTTAGCCTCATGCAAATATGGAAACACATCTTAGTCACATGCAAGGTTCAGGACATGGCTTAGTCCCTTGCAGATTGAAGGCAGTGCTTAGCCTTTTGTAAATATGGAGGCAGGGCTTAGCCTCATGAAATATGGAAACAGAGCTTAGTCTGATGCAAGGTTCGGGAAAGGGCTTAGTCCCGTTTAGATGCAAGGAAATTCTTAGCCTTATGTAGATATGGAGGCAGGGCTTAGCCTTATAAAGATATGGAGGCAAGGTTTTTCCTCATGAAAATATGGAGACAGAGCTTAATCTGATGCAAGGTTCGGGACAAGGCTTAGTCCCATACAGATGGAAGGCAGTGCTTAGCCTTATACAGATATGGAGGCAGAGCTTAGCGTCATGCAAGGTTGGGGACAGGGCTTAGCCCCGTGCAAATTGAAGGCAATGCTTAGCCTTATGTAGATATGGATGCAGAGCTTAGACTCATACAAATATGGAGACTGAGCTTAGTCTCATGCAAGGTTCTAGACATGGCTTAGTCCCATGCAGATGGAAAGCAGTGCTTAGCCTTATGCAGATATGGAGGCAGGGCTTAGCCTCATGAAAATATGGAGACAGAGCTTAGTCTCATGCAAGGTCCGGGACAGGGCTTAGCCTTATGCAGATATGGAGGCACGGCTTAGCCACATGAAAATATGGAGACAGAGCTTAGTCTCATGCAAGGTTTGGGACAGGGCTTAGGCCGTTGCATAAGGAATGCAGTACATGGCCTTATGCAAATATGGAGTCATAGTTTAGCCTTATGTAAGTATGGAGACAAAGCTTAGTCTCATGCAAGGTTCGGGATGATGCTTAGTCCCATACAGATGGAAGCAGTTCTTAGCCTTATACAGATATGGAGGCAGAGCTTAGCTTCATGCAAGTTCGGGACAAGGCTTAGCCCCGTGCAGATGGAAGGCAATGCTTAGCCTCATGCAAATATGGATGCAGAGCTTAGCCTCATGCAAATATGGAGACTGAGCTTAGTCTCATGCAAGGTTCAGGACATGGCTTAGTCCCGTGCAGATGGAAAGTAGTGCTTAGCCTTATGATGATATGGAGGCAGGGCGTAGCCTCATGAAAATATGGAGACAAAGCTTAGTCTCATGCAAGGTCCAGGACAGGGCTTAGTCCTACGTAGATGGAAGGCAGTGCTTGGCCTTGTGAAGATATGGAGGCAGGGCTTAGCCTTGTGCAGATATGTAGGCAGTGCTTAGCCTCATGAAAATATGAAGAGAGATCTTAGTCTTATGCAAGGTTCGGGACAGGGCTTAGCCCTATGCAAATAGAAGTCAATGCTGAGCCTTATGCATATATGGAGGCAGGGCTTAGCCTCGTGAAAATATGGAGACAGAGCTTAGTATCATGCAAGGTCCGGGACAGGGCTTTGTCCTGTGAAGATGGAAGCCAGTGCTTGGCCTTGTGAAGATATGGAGGTAGGGCTTAGCCTTATGCAGACATGTAGGCAGTGCTTAGCCTCATGAAAATATGAAGAAAGAGCTTAGTCTTATGCAATGTTCGGGACAGGGCATAGCCCTATGCAGATAGAAGGAAATGCTTAACCTTATGCATATATGGAGGCAGGGTTTAGCCTTATGCAAATTTGGAGGCAGGTCGTAGTCTCATGCAAGGTTCAGGACATGGCTTAGTCCCATGCACATGGAAGGCAGTGCTTAGCCTTTTGCAGATATGGAGGCAGGTCTTAGCCTTATACAGAAATGGAGGCAAGGCTTTGCCTCATAAAATATGGAGACAGAGCTTAATCTAATTTAAGGTTCGGGACATGGCTTAGTCCTATGCAGAAGGAAGGCAGTACATGGCCTTATTCAAATATGGAGGCAAATTTTAGCCTGATGAAAATATGGAGACAAAGCTTAGTCTTATGCGAGGTTCGGGACAAGACTTAGTCCCATACAGATAGAAGGCAATGCTTAGCCTTATGTAGATACAGAGGCAGAGCTTAGCCTCCTGCAAATGTAGAGATAAAGCTTAGTCTCATGCAAGGTTCGCAATAAGGCTTACTCATATCCAGATGGAAGGCAGTGCTTAGCCTTATGCATATATGGATGCAGAGCTTAGCCTCATACAAATATGGAGACACATCTTAGTCACATGCAAGGTTCAGGACATGGCTTAGTCCCTTGCAGATTGAAGGCAGTGCTTAGCCTTATACAGATATGGAGGCAGAGCTTAGCGTCATGCAAGGTTAGGGACAGGGCTTAGCCCCGTGCAAATTGAAGGCAATGCTTAGCCTTATGTAGATATGGATGCCGAGCTTAGACTCATACAAATATGTAGACTGAGCTTAGTCTCATGCAAGGTTCTAGACATGGCTTAGTCCCATGCAGATGGAAATCAGTGCTTAGCCTTATGCAGATATGGAGGCAGGGCTTAGCCTCATGAAAATATGGAGACAGAGCTTAGTCTCATGCAAGGTCCGGGACAGGGATTAGTCTTGTGCAGATGGAAGGTAGTGCTTGGCCTTCTTAAGATATGGAGGCAGGGCTTAGCCTTATGCAGACATGTAGGCAGTGCTTAGCCTCATGAAAATAAGAAGAAAGAGCTTAGTCTTATGCAATGTTCGGGACAGGCCTTAGCCTCATGCAGATAGAAGGCAATGCTTAGCCTTATGCATATATGGAGGCAGGGCTTAGCCTGATGCAAACATGGAGACAAATCTTAGTCTCATGCAAGGTTCATGACATGGCTTAGACCTATGAAGATGGAAGGCAGTGCTTAGCCTTATACAGATATGGAGGCAAGACTTTGCCTTATGAAAATATAGAGACAAAGCTTAATCTCATGCAAGGTTAGGGACAGGGCTTAGTCCTATGCAGAAGGAAGGCAGTACGTGGCCTCATTCTAATATGGAGGTAGAGTTTAGCCTCATGAAAATATGGAGACAAAGCTTAGTCTTATGCGAGGTTCGGGACAAGGCTTAGTCCCATACCGATGGAAGGCATTGTTTATCCTTATGTAGATACAGAGGCAGAGCTTAGCCTCTTGCAAATGTAGAGATAAAGCTTAGTCTCATGCATGGTTCACAAGAAGGCTTACTCACGTGCAGATGGAAGGCAGTCCTTAACCTTATGCATATATGGATACAGAGCTTAGCCTCATGCAAATATGGAGACACATATTAGTCACATGCAAGGTTCAGGACATGGCTTAGTCCCTTGCAGATTGAGGGCAGTGCTTAGCCTTTTGTAGATATGGAGGCAGGGATTAGCCTCATGAAATATGGAAACAGAGCTTAGTCTGATGCAATGTTCGGGAAAGGGCTTAGTCCCATGCAGATGCAAGGCAGTTCTTAGCCTTATGTATATATATAGGCAAGGCTTAGCCTTATATAGATATGGCGACAAGGCTTTGCCTCATGAAAATATGGAGACAGAGCTTAATCACATGCAAGGTTCGGGACAGGGCTTATTCCCATGCAGAAGGAAGGCAGTGCATGGCCTTACTCAAATATGGAGGCAGAGTTTAGCCTCATGAAAATATGGAGACAAAGCTTAGTCTTAAGCGAGCTTTGGGACAAAGATTAGTCCCATACAGATGGAAGGAAATGCTTAGACTTATGTAGATACGGAGGCAGAACTTAGCCTCTTGCAAATGTAGAGATAAAGCTTAGTCTAATGCAAGGTTCAGGACATGGCTTAGTCCCGTGCAGATGGAAGGCAGTGCTAAACCTTATGCAGATATGGAGGCAGGGCTTAGCCTCATACAAATATAGAGACAAATCTTAGTCTCATGGAAGGTTCGAGAGAGGGCTTAGTCCCATGCAGATGGAAGGCAGTACTTAGCCATATGCAGATATGGAGGAAGAGCTTTGTCTCATGCAAATATGGAGGCAGAGCTTAGTCTCATACAAGGTTCGGGACATGTCATAGTCCCGTGCAGATGGAAAGAAGTACTTAGCCTTATGTAGCTATGGAGGCAGGGCTTAGCGTTATGCAAATATGTAGGCAGGGCTTAGCATCATGCAAATATGGAGAAATAGCTTAATCTCATGCAAGGTTCGGGACAGGGCTTAGTCCCGTCTAGATGGAAGTAAGTGCTTAGCCTTATGCAGATATGGAGGCAGATCTTAGCCTCATAAAAATATGGAGATAGAGCATGGTCTCATGCAAGGTTCAGGACAGGGCTTAGTCCAATACAGATTAAAGGTTGTGCTTAGCCTTATATAGATCTGGAGGCAGGGCTTAGCCTTATGCAGATATGGAGGCAGGGCTTAGCCTCATGAAAATATTGAGATAGAGCTTAGTCTCATGCAAGGTTCGGGACAATGCTTACTCCCATGCAGATGGAAGGCAGAGCTTAGCCTCATGCAAATATGAAGACAGAGCTTAGTCTCATGCAAGGTTCGGGACATGGCTTAGTCCAGTGCAGATGGAAGGCAGTGCCTAGCCTTATGCAGATATGGATGCAAAACTTAGCTGCATGCAAATATGGAGACAGAGCTTCGTCTCATGCAAGGTTCGGGACATGGCTTAGTCTCGTGCATATGGCAGGAAGTGCTTAGCCTTATGTAGGTATGGAGACAGGGCATAGCCTAATGCATATATGGATATAGAGCTTAGTCTCATGCAAGCTTTGGGACATGGCTTAGTCCTGTGAAGATGGAAGGCAGTCCTTAGTATTATGCAGATATAGAGGCAATGCTTAACCTTATGCAGATATAGAGACAGAGCTTAGTCTCATGCAAGGTTTGGGCCAGGGCTTAGTCCTGTGCAGATGGAAGGTAGTGCTTAGCTTTATGCAGATATGGAGGCAGTGCTTAGCCTTATGAATATATAGAGGAAGAGCTTAGCCTCATGCAAATATGTAGACAAATCTTAGTCTTATGTAAGGTTCTGGAAAGGGCTTAGTCCCATGCAGATGGAAGACAGTGCTTAGCCTTATGCAGATATGGAGGCAGAGCTTAGCCTAATGCAAGGTTCAGGACAGGTCTTAGTCTCGTGCAGATAGAAGGGAATGCTTAGTATTATGTAGATATGGATGTAGAGCTTAGCCTTATGCAAATATAGAGATAGAGCTTAGTCTCATGAAAGGTTCGGGACATGTCTTAGTCCCGTGCAGATGGAAGGAAGTGCTTAGCCTTATGCCGATATGGAGGCATGGGTTAGGCCTTATGCAAATATGGAAACAGAGCTTAGACCTAAGGAAGGTTCGGGACAGGGCTTAGTCCCGTACAGATGAAAGGCAGTACTTACCCATATGAAGATAGGGAGGTAGAGCTTAGTCTCATGCAAATATGGAGACAGAGCTTAGTCTGGTCCAACGTTCGGGACAAGGCTTTGTCCGGTGCAGATGGAAGGCAGTGCTTAGCCTTAGGAGAATATGTAGGCAGACCTTAGCCTCATACAAATATGGAGACAAAGATTAGTCTCATGCAAGGTTCGGGACAAGGCTTAGTCCCATGCTGGTGGAAGGCAGTGCTTAACCTTATGCAGAAATTGAGGCAGGGCTTAGCCTCATGAAAATATGGAGACAGAGCTTAGTTTCATGCAAGGTTTGGGAAAAGGATTAGTCTTGTGCAGATGGAAGGCAATGCTTAGCTTTATGCAGATATTGAGGCATTGCTTATCCTTTTTAATATATAGAGGCAGATCTTAGCCTCATGCAAATATGTAGACAGAGCTTAGTCTCATGCAAGGTTCTGGACAGGGCTTAGTCCCATGCAGATGGAAGGCAGTGCTTAGCGTTATGCAGATATCGAGGCAGAGCTTAGCCTAATGCAAGGTTCGGGACAGGTCTTAGTCCCGTGCAGATGGAAGGGAATTCTTAGCCTTATGTAGATATAGATGTAGAGCTTAGCCTCATGCAAATATGGAGATAAAGCTTAGTCTCATGCCAGGTTCGGGACATGGCTTAATCCCGTGCAGATGGAAGGCAGTGCTTAGCCTTATGCAGATATAGAGGTAGGGCTTACCCTTATGCAGATATGTAGGTAGGGCTTAGCCTCATGTAAACATGAAGAAATATCTTAATCTCATGAAAGGTTCGGGACAGGGCTTAGTCCCGTCTAGATGGAAGTCAGTGCTTAGCCTTACGCAGATATGGAAGCATAGCTTAGCCTCATGCAAATATGGAGACAGAGCTTCATCTCATGCTGGTGGAAGGGAGTGATTAGTCCGTATGTAGATCTAGAGGCAGGGCTTAGCCTTATGCAGATATGGAGGCAGGGCTTAGCCTCATGCAAATATGGAGACAGAGCTTAGTCTCATGCAAGGTTCGAGACAATGCTTACTCACATAGAGATGGAAGGCAGGGCTTAGCCTCATGCAAATATGGAGACAGAGCTTAGTCTCATGCAAGGTTCGAGACAATGCTTACTCACATAGAGATGGAAGGCAGGGCTTAGCCTCATGCAAATATGGAGACAGAGCTTAGTCTCATGCAAGGTTCGGGACATGGCTTAGTCATGTGCATATGGAAGGCAGTGCTTAGCCTTATGCAGATATGGATGCATAGCTTAGCCTCATGCAAATATGGAGACAGAGCTTCGTCTCATGCAAGCTTCGGGACATGGCTTAGTCTCGTGCAGATGGCAGGAAGTGCTTATCCTTATGTAGATGTGGAGGCAGGGCTTAGCCTCATCTAAATATGGAGATAAAGCTTAGTCTCATGCAAGGTTCGGGATAGTGCTTAGTCCTGTGCAGATGGAAGGTACTCCTTAGTATTATGCAGATATAGAGGCAATGCTTAACCTCATGCAGATATAGAGACAGAGCTTTGTCTCATGCAAGGTTCGGGACAAGGCTTAGACCCATGCTGATGGAATGCAATGCTTAACCTTATGCGGAAATTGAGGCAGGGCTTAGCCTCGTGAAAATATAGAGACAGAGCTTAGTCTGACACAAGGTTTTGGACATGGCTTAATCCTGTGCAGATGGAAGGTAGAGCTTAGTCTCACATAGAGATGGAAGGCAGGGCTTAGCCTCATGCAAATATGGAGACAGAGCTTAGTCTCATGCAAGGTTCGTGAAATGGCTTAGTCATGTGCCGATGGAAGGCAGTGCTTAGCCTTATACATATATGGATGCATAGCTTAGCCTCATGCAATACGGACACAGAGCTTCGTCTCATCCAAGCTTCGGGACATGGCTTAGTCTCGTGCAGATGGCAGGAAGTGCTTATCCTTATGTAGATGTGGAGGCAAGGCTAGCCTCATCTAAATATGGAGATAAAGCTTAGTCTCATGCAAGGTTCGAGATAGGGCTTAGTCCTGTGCAGATGGAAGGCACTGCTTAGTATTATGCAGATATAGAGGCAATGCTTAACCTCATGCAGATATAGAGACAGAGCTTTGTCTCATGCAAGGTTCGAGACAAGGCTTAGTCCCATGCTGATGGAAGGCAGTGCTTAACCTTATACGGAAATTGAGGCAGGGCTTAGCCTCATGAAAATATAGAGACAGAGCTTAGTCTGACACAAGGTTTTGGACATGGCTTAGTCCTGTGCAGATGGAAGGTAGTGCTTAGCTTTATGCAGACATGGAGGCAATGCTTAGCCTTATGAAGATATAGAGGCAGAGCTTAGCCTCATGCAAATATGTAGACAAAGCTTAGTCTCATGCAAGGTTCTGAACAGGGCTTAGTCCTATGCAGATGGAAGGCAGTGCTTAGCCTTAGGCAGATATGGAGGCAAAGCTTAGCCTAATGCAAGGTTCAGGACAGGGCTTATTCCCGTGAAGATGGAAGGCAATGCTTAGCCTTATATAAATATTGATGTAAAGCTTAGGATCATACAAATGTGGAGATAGAGCTTAGTCTCATGCCAGGTTCGGGACATGGCTTAGTCCCGTGCAGATTGAAGGTAGTGCTTAACCTTATGCAGATATAGAGGCATGGCTTAGCCTTATGCAAATATGGAGATAGAGCTTAGTATCATGGAAGGTTCTGGACAAGGCTTAGTCCCGTGCAGATGGAAGGCAGTACTTAGCCATATGCATATATGGAGGCAGAGCTTTGTCTCATGCAAATATGGAGGCAGAGCTTACTCTCATCCAAGGTTCGGGACAGGCTTTCTCCGGTGCAGATGGAAGGCAGTTCTTAGCCTTAGGCAAATATGGAGGCTGAGCTTAGCCTCATACAAATATGGAGACAAAGCTTAGTCTCATGCAAGGTTCGGGACATGTCTTAGTCCCGTGCACATGGAAGGCAGTGCTTAGCCTTATGCAGGTATGGAGGCAGGGCTTAGCCATATGCAGTTATGTAGGTAGGGCTTAGAGTCATGCAAATATGGAGAAATAACTTAATCTCATGCAAGGTTCGGGACAGGGCTTAGTCCCGTCTAGATGGAAGTAAGTGCTTAGTCTTATGCAGATATGAAGGCATGCCTTAGCCTCATACAAATATGGAGATAGAGCATAGTCTCATGCAAGGTTCTGGACAGGGCTTAGTATTAGAAAGATTAAAGGCTGTGCTTAGCCTTATGTCGATCTGGAGGAAGGGCTTAGCCTTATGCAGATATGGAAGTAGGGCTTAGCCTCATGCAAATATGGACATAGAGCTTAGTCTCATGCAAGATTCGGGACAAGGCTTACTCCCATACAGATGGAAGGCAGGGCTTAGCCTCATGTGAATATGGAGCAGAGCTTAGTCTCATGTAAGGTTTGGGACATGGCTTAGTCTGTGCATATGGAAGGCAGTGCTTAGCCTTATGCAATTATTGAGGCAGGGCTTAGCCTCATGCAAATATAGAGATAGAGCTTAGTCTTATGCAAGGTTCGGGACAAGTATTACTCCCAAACAGATGGAAGGCATGGCTTAGCCTCATGCAAATATAGAGTAGAGCTTAGTCTCATGCAAGGTTAGGGACATGGATTAGTGCTGTGCGGATGGAAGGTAGTGCTTACCCTTATGCAGATATGGATGCATAGATTAGCCTAATGCAAATATGGAGACAGAGCTTCATCTCATGCAAGGTTCGGGAAATGTCTTAGTCTCGTGCAGATGGAAGGCAGTGCTTAGCCTTATGAAGATATGCAGGCAGGGCTTACCCTTATGCAGATATGTAGGCAGGGCATAGCCTCATGCAAATATAAAGAAATAGCTTAATCTTATGCAAGGTTCGGGACATGGCTTAGTTCTATCTAGATGGAAGTCAGTGCTTAGCCTTATGCAGATATGGAGGCAGAGCTTAGCCTCATATAAATGTGGAGATACGGTATAGTCTCATGCAAGGTTCGGGTCAGGGCTTAGTCCAATACAGATTAAAGGCAGTGCTTAGCCTAATGTAGATTTGGAGGCAAGACTAAGCCTTATGCAGATATGGAGGCAGGGCATAGCCTCATGCAAATATGGAGACAGAGCTCAGTCTCATGCAAGGTTCAGGACAATGCTTACTCCCATACAGATGGAAGGCAGGACTTAGCCTCATGCAAATATGGAGACAGAGCTTAGTCTCATGCAAGGTTCGGGACATGGCTTAGTCCTATGAAGATGGAAGGCAGTGCTTAGCCTTATGCAGATGTGGAGGCAGAGCTTAGCCTCATACAAATATGGAGATAGAGCATAGTCCCATGCAAGGTTCGGGATAGGGCTTAGTCCAATACAGACTAAAGGCTATTGTTAGCCTTTTGTCGATCTAGAGGCAGGTCTTAGCCTTATGCATATATGGAGGCAGGGCTTAGCCTCGTAAAAATATGGAGACAGAGCATAGTCTCATGCAAGGTTCGGGATAAGTCTTACTCCCATAAAGATAGAAGGCAGGGCTTAGCCTCATGTAAATATGGAGCAGAGCTTAGTCTCATGCTTGGTTTGGGACATGGCTTAGTCATGCGCAGATGGAAGGAAGTGCTTAGCCTTATGCAGATATGGAGGCAGGGCTTACCTTCATGCAAATACAGAGACAGAGCTAGACTCATGCAAGGTTCGAGACAAGGCTTAGTCCCATGCTGATGCAAGGCAGTCCTTAACCTTATGTAGAAATTGAGGCAGGGCTTAACCTCATGAAAATATGGAGACAGAGCTTAGGCTGACACAAGGTTTGGGACATGGCTTAGTCATGCGCAGATGGAAGGAAGTGCTTAGCCTTATGCAGATATGGAGGCAGGGCTTACCTTCATGCAAATACAGAGACAGAGCTTAGACTCATGCAAGGTTCGAGACAAGGCTTAG
This sequence comes from Nicotiana knightiana, assembly GCA_005239525.1. Taxonomy (NCBI): domain Eukaryota; kingdom Viridiplantae; phylum Streptophyta; class Magnoliopsida; order Solanales; family Solanaceae; genus Nicotiana; species Nicotiana knightiana. The sequence goes on along the minus strand of ML416380.1, from coordinate 29,945 downwards.
TCCCATGCTGATGCAAGGCAGTCCTTAACCTTATGTAGAAATTGAGGCAGGGCTTAACCTCATGAAAATATGGAGACAGAGCTTAGGCTGACACAAGGTTTGGGACATGGCTTAGTCCTGTTGAGATGGAAGGTAGTGCTTAGCTTTATGCAGATATGGAGGCAGTGCTTAGCCTTATGAAGATATAGAGGCAGAGCTTAGCGTCATGCAAATATGTAGACAAAGCTTAGTCTCATGCAAGGTTCTGGACAGGGCTTAGTCCTATGCAGATGGAAGGCATTGCTTAGCCTTATGTAGATATGGAGGCAAAGCTTAGCCTAATGCAAGGTTCAGGATAGGCCTTAGTCCCGTGCAGATGGAAGGCAAGGCTTAGACTTATGCAGATATGGATGTAAAGCATAGGATCATACAAATATGGAGATAGATCTTAGTCTCATTCCAGCTTCGGACATGGCTTAGTCCTGTGTAGATGGAAGGCAGTGCTAAACCTTATGCAGATATAGAGGCACGGCTTAGCCATATGCAAAAATGGAGATAGAGCTTAGTCTCATGGAAGGTTCGGGACACGGCTTAGTCCCGTGCAGATGGAAGGCAGTACTTAGCCATATGCAGATATAGAGGTAGAGCTTTGTCTCTTGCAAATATGGAGGAAGAGCTTAGTCTCATCCAAGGTTCCAGACACGGCTTAGTCCCGTGCAGATGGAAGGCAATACTTAGCCGTATGCAGATATGGAAGCAGAGCTTTGTCTCATGCAAATATGGAGGCAGCGCTTTGTCTCATGCAAGGTTCGGGACATGTCTTAGTCCCGTGCAGATTGAAGGCAGTGCTTAGCCTTATGCATATATGGAGGAAGGTCTTAGCCAAATGCAGATATGTAGGCAGGGCTTAGAGTCATGCAAATATAGAGATAGAGCATAGTCTCATGCAAGGTTCGAGACAGGACTTAGTCCAATACAGATTAAAGGATGTGCTTAGCCTTATGTCGATCTGGAGGGAGGGCCTAGCCTTATGCAGATATGGAGGTAGGGTTTAGCCTCATAAAAATATGGAGACAGAGCTTAGTCTCATGCAAGGTTCGGGACAAGGCTTACTCCCATGCAGATGGAAGGCATATCTTAGCCTCATGTAAATATGGAGCAGAGCTTAGTATCATGCAAGGTTTGGGACATGGCTTAGTCCTGTGCAGATGGAAGGCAGTGCTTAGCCTTGCGCAATTATTGAGGCAGGGCTTAGCCTCATGCAAATATAGAGACAGAGCTTAGTCTCGTGCAAGATTCGGGACAAGGCTTACTCCCAAACAGATGGAAGGCAGGTCTTAGCCTCAAGAAAATATGGAGATATAGCTTAGTCTCATGCAAGGTTCGGGACATGGATTAGTCCTGTGAGGATGGAAGGCAGTGCTTAGCCTTATGCAGATATGGATGCATAGCTTAGCCTCATGCAAATATAGAGACACAGCTTAGTCTCATGAAAGGTTCGGGACATGTTGTAGTCCCGTGCAGATGGAAGCAGTGCTTAGCCTTATGCAGATATGGAGGTAGGGCTTAGCCTTATGCAAATATGTAAGCAGGGCTTAGCCTCATGCAAATATGAAGAAATAGCTTAATCTTATGCAACGTTCGGGATAGGGCTTAGTCCCGTCTAGATAGAAGTCAGTGCTTAGCCTTATACAGATATAGAGGCATAGCTTAGCTTCATAAAAATATGGAGATACAACATAGTCTCATGCCAGGTTTGGGACAGGGCTTAGTCCAATACAGATTAAAGGCAGTGCTTAGCCTTATGCAGATCTGGAGGCAGGGCTTAGCCTTATGCAGATATGGAGACCGGGCATAGCCTCATGCAAATATGGAGACAGAGCTTAGTCTCATGCAAGGTTCGGGATAATGCTTACTCCCATACAGATGNGCAAGGTTCAGGACAATGCTTACTCCCATACAGATGGAAGGCAGGGCTTAGCCTCATGCAAATATGGAGACAGAGCTTAGTCTCATGCAAGGTTCGGGACATGGCTTAGTCCTATGAAGATGGAAGGCAGTGCTTAGCCTTATGCAGATGTGGAGGCAGAGCTTAGCCTCATACAAATATGGAGATAGAGCATAGTCCCATGCAAGGTTCGGGATAGGGCTTAGTCCAATACAGACTAAAGGCTATTGTTAGCCTTTTGTCGATCTAGAGGCAGGTCTTAGCCTTATGCATATATGGAGGCAGGGCTTAGCCTCGTAAAAATATGGAGACAGAGCATAGTCTCATGCAAGGTTCGGGATAAGTCTTACTCCCATAAAGATAGAAGGCAGGGCTTAGCCTCATGTAAATATGGAGCAGAGCTTAGTCTCATGCTTGGTTTGGGACATGGCTTAGTCATGTGCAGATGGAAGGAAGTGCTTAGCCTTATGCAGATATGGAGGCAGGGCTTACCTTCATGCAAATACAGAGACAGAGCTTAGACTCATGCAAGGTTCGAGACAAGGCTTAGTCCCATGCTGATGCAAGGCAGTCCTTAACCTTATGTAGAAATTGAGGCAAGGCTTAACCTAATGAAAATATGGAGACAGAGCTTAGGCTGACACAAGGTTTGGGACATGGCTTAGTCCTGTGGAGATTGAAGGTAGTGCTTAGCTTTATGCAGATATGGAGGCAGTGCTTAGCCTTATGAAGATATAGAGGCAGAGCTTAGCGTCATGCAAATATGTAGACAAAGCTTAGTCTCATGCAAGGTTCTGGACAGGGCTTAGTCCTATGCAGATGGAAGGCATTGCTTAGCCTTATGCAGATATGGAGGCAAAGCTTAGCCTAATGCAAGGTTCAGGATAGGCCTTAGTCCCGTGCAGATGGAAGGCAAGGCTTAGACTTATGCAGATATGGATGTAAAGCATAGGATCATACAAATATGGAGATAGATCTTAGTCTCATTCCAGCTTCGGACATGGCTTAGTCCTGTGTAGATGGAAGGCAGTGCTAAATCTTATGCAGATATAGAGGCACGGCTTAGCCATATGCAAAAATGGAGATAGAGCTTAGTCTCAGGGAAGGTTCGGGACACGGCTTAGTCCCGTGCAGATGGAAGGCAGTACTTAGCCATATGCAGATATGGAGGCAGAGCTTTGTCTCATGCAAATATGGAGGCAGAGCTTAGTCTCATCCAAGGTTCGGGAGAGGCTTTCTCCTGTGCATATGGAAGGAAGTTCTTAGCCTTAGGCAAATATGGAGGCTGAGCTTAGCCTCATACTAATATGGAGACATAGCTGGTTCGGGACATGTCTTAGTCTCGTGCAGATGGAAGGTAGTGCTTAGCCTTATGCATATATGGAGGCAGGGTTTAGCCATATGCAGATATGTAGGCAGGGCTTAGAGTAATGAAAATATGGAGAAATAACTTAATCTCATGCAAGGTTCGGGACAGGGCTTAGTACCGTCTAGATGTTAGTCAGTGCTTAGCCTTATGCAGATATGGAGGCAGAGCTTAGCCTCATACAAATATGGATATAGAGCATAGTCTCATGCAAGGTTCGGGACAGGGCTTAGTCCAATACAGATTAAAGGTTGTGCTTAGCCTTATGTCGATTTGGAGGGAGGGCTTAGCCTTATGCAGATATGGAGGCAGGGCTTAGCCTCATGCAAATATGGAGACATAGATTAATCTCATGCAAGGTTCGGGACAAGGCTTACTCCCATACAGATGGAAGGCAGGGCTTAGCCTTATGTAAATATGGAGCAGAGCTTAGTCTCATGCAAGGTTTGGGACATGGCTTACTCATGTGCAGATGGAAGGAAGTGCTTAGCCTTATGCAATTATTGAGGAAGGGCTTAGCCTCGTGTAAATATAGAGACATAGCTTACTCTCATGCAACGTTCGGGATAAGGCTTACTCCCAAACAGATGTAAGGCTGGGCTTAGCCTAATACAAATATGGAGACAGAGCTTAGTCTCATGCAAGGTTCGGGGCATGGATTAGTCCTGTGCGGATGGAAGGCAGTGCTTAGCCTTATGCAGATATGGATGCATAGCTTAGCCTAATGCAAATATGTAGACAGAGCTTCGTCTCATGCAAGGTTCGGGACATGTCTTAGTCCCGTGCAGATTAAAGGCAGTGCTTAGCCTTATGCTGATATGGAGGCAGGGATTACCCTTATGCAGATATGTAGGCAGGCTTAACCTCATGCAAATATGAAGAAATAGCTTAATCTCATGCAAGGTTCGGGATAGGGCTTAGTCCCGTCTAGATGGAAGTCAGTGCTTAGCCTTATGTAGATATGGATTCATAGCTTAGCCTCATGCAAATATGGAGATAGAGCATAGTCTCATGCAAGGTTCAGGACAGGGCTTAGTCCAATACAGATTAAAGGCTGTGCTTAGCCTTATGTCGATATGGAGGGAGGGCTTAGCCTTATGTAGATATGGAGGCAGATGGAAGCATACAGATGGAAGCAGGGCTTAGCCTCATGTAAATATAGAGCAGAGCTTAGTCTCATGCAAGGTTTGGGACATGGCTTAGTCCTGTGCAGATGGAAGGCAGTGCTTAGCCTTGCGCAATTACTGAGGCAGGGCTTAGCCTCATGCAAATATAGAGACAGAGCTTAGTCTCGTGATAGATTCAGAACAAGGCTTACTCCCAAACAGATGGAAGGCAGGTCTTAGCCTCAAGTAAATATGGAGATAGATTTTAGTCTCATGCAAGGTTCGGGACATGGATTAGTCCTGTGAGGATGGAAGGCAGTGCTCAGCCTTATGCAGATATGGATGCATAGCTTAGCCTCATGCAAATATAGAGACAGAGCTTCGTCTCATGCAAGGTTCGGGACATGTCGTAGTCCCGTGCAGATGGAAGCAGTGCTTAGCCTTATGCAGATATGGAGGCAGGGCTTACCCTTATGCACATATGTAGGCAGGGCTTAGCCTCATGCAAATATGAAGAAATAGCTTAATCTTATGCAACATTCGGGATAGGGCTTAGTCCCGTCTAGATAGAAGTCAATGCTTAGCCTTATGCAGATATAGAGGCATAGCTTAGCCTGATAAAAATATGGAGATACAGCATAGTCTCATGCAAGGTTCGGGACAGGGCTTAGTCCAATACAGATTAAAGCAGTGCTTAGCCTTATGCAGATCTGGAGGCAGGCTTAGCCTTATGCAGATATGGAGACAGGGCATAGCCTCATGCAAATATAGAGACAGAGCTTAGTCTCATGCAAGGTTCGGGATAATGCTTACTCCTATACAGATGGAAGGCAGGGCTTAGCCTCATGGAAATATGGAGACAGAGCTTAGTCTCACGCAAGGCTCGGGACAGGGCTTAGTCCTATGAAGATGGAAGGCAGTGCTTAGCCTTATGCAGATATGGAGGCAGAGCTTAGCCTCATACAAATATGGAGATAGAGCATAGTATCATGCAAGGTTCGGGATAGGGCTTAGTCCAATACAGATTAAAGGCTATTGTTAGCCTTTTGTCGATCTAGAGGTAGGGCTTAGCCTTATGCAGATATGGAGGCAGGGCTTAGGCTGACACAAGGTTTGGAACATGGCTTAGTCCTGTGGAGATGGAAGGTAGTACTTAGCTTTATGCAGATATGGAGGCAGTGCTTAGCCTTATGAAGATATGGAGGCAGAGCTTAGCGTCATGATGTAGACAAAGCTTAGTCTCATGCAAGGTTCTGGACAGGGCTTAGTCCTATGCAGATGGAAGGCAGTGCTTAGCCTTATGCAGATATGGAGGCAAATCTTAGCCTAATGCAAGGTTCAGGATAGGCCTTAGTCCCGTGCAGATGGGAGGCAAGGCTTAGACTTATGCAGATATGGATGTAAAGCATAGGATCATACAAATATGGAGATAGATCTTAGTCTCATTCCAGGTTCGGACATGGCTTAGTCCTGTGTAGATGGAAGGCAGTGCTAAACCTTATGCAGATATAGAGGCACGGCTTAGCCATATGCAAATATGGAGATAGAGCTTAGTCTCATGGAAGGTTCGGGACACGGCTTAGTCCCGTGCAGATTGAAGGCAGTACTTAGCCATATGCAGATATGGAGGCAGAGCTTTGTCTCATGCAAATATGGAGGCAGAGCTTAGTCTCATCCAAGGTTCGGGAGAGGCTTTCTCCTGTGCAGATGGAAGGAAGTTCTTAGCCTTAGGCAAATATGGAGGTTGAGCTTAGCCTCATACAAATATGGAGACATAGCTTAGTCTCATGCAAGGTTCGGGACATGGCTTAGTCTCGTGCAGATGGAAGACAGTGCTTAGCCTTATGCAGATATGGAGGCAGGGCTTAGCCATATGCAGATATGTAGGCAGGGTTTAGAGTCATGAAAATATGGAGAAATAACTTAATCTCATGCAAGGTTCGGGACAGGGCTTAGTACCGTCTAGATGTTAGTCAGTGCTTAGCCTTATTCAGATATGGAGGCAGATCTTAGCCTCATACAAATACGGCTATAGAGCATAGTCTCATGCAAGGTTCGGGACAGGGCTTAGTCCAATACAGATTAAAGGTTGCGCTTAGCCTTATGTCGATTTGGAGGGAGGGCTTACCCTTATGCAGATATGGAGGCAGGGCTTAGCCTCACACAAATATGGAGAGATAGCTTAATCTCATGCAAGGTTCGGGACAAGGCTTACTCCCATACAGATGGAAGGCAGGGCTTAGCCTCATGTAAATATGGAGCAGAGCTTAGTCTCATGCAAGGTTTGGGACATGGCTTAGTCATGTGCAGATGGAAGGAAGTGCTTAGCCTTATGCAATTATTGATGCAGGGCTTAGCCTCGTGTAAATATAGAGACAGAGCTTAGTCTCATGCAAGGTTTGGGACAAGGCTTACTCCCAAAAAGATGTAAGGCTGGGCTTAGCCTTATACAAATATGGAGACACAGCTTAGTCTCACGCAAGGTTCGGGGCATGGATTAGTCCTTTGCGGATGGAAGGCAGTGCTTAGCCTTATGCAGATATGGATGCATAGCTTAGCCTAATGCAAATATGTAGACAGAGCTTCGTCTCATGCAAGGTTCGGGACATGTCTTAGTCCCGTGCAAATTGAAGGCAGTGCTTAGCCTTATGCTGATATGGAGGCAGGGCTTACCCTTATGCAGATATGTAGGCAGGGCTTAGCCTCATGCAAATATGAAGAAATAGCTTAATCTCATGCAAGGTTCGGGATAGGGCTTAGTCCCGTCTAGATGGAAGTCAGTGCTTAGCCGTATGTGGATATGGATGCATAGCTTAGCCTCATGCAAATATGGAGATAGAGCATAGTCTCATGCAAGGTTCAGGACAGGGCTTAGTCCAATACAGATTAAAGGCTGTGCTTAGCCTTATGTCGATATAGAGGGAGGGCTTAGCCTTATGTAGATATGGAGGCAGGGCTTCACCTCATGCAAATATGGAGACAGAGCTTAGTCTCATGCAAGGTTCGGGACAAGGCTTACTCTCATACAGATGGAAGGCAGGGCTTAGCCTCCTGTAAATATGGAGCAGAGCTTCGTCTCATGCAAGGTTTGGGACATGGCTTAGTCCTGTGCAGATGGAAGGCAGTGCTTAGCCTTATGCAATTATTGAGGCAGGGCTTAGCCTCATGCAAATATAGAGTCAGAGCTTAGTCTCATGCAAGGTTCGGGGCAAGGCTTACTCCCAAACACATGGAAGGCACGACTTAGCCTCATGCAAATATGGAGATTTAGCTTAGTCTCATGCAAGGTTCGGGACATGGATTAGTCATGTGCGGATGGAAGGCAGTGCTTAGCCTTATGCATATATGGATGCATAGCTTAACCTCATGCAAATATGGAGACACAACTTCGTCTCATGCAAGGTTCGGGACATTTCTTAGTCCAGTGTAGATGGAAGGCAGTGCTTAGACTTATGCAGTTATGGAGGCAGGGCTTACCCTTATGCAGATATGTAGGGAGGGCTTAGCGTCATGAAAATATGAAGAAATAGCTTAATCTCATGCAAGGTTCGGGATAGGGCTTAGTCCCGTCTAGATAGAAGTCAATGCTTAGCCTTATGCAGATATAGCGGCATAGCTTAGCCTCATAAAAATATGGAGATACAGCATAGTCTCATGCAAGGTTCGGGACAGGGCTTAGTCCAACACAGATTAAAGGCAGTGCTTAGCCTTATGCTGATCTGGAGGCAGGGCTTAGCCTTATGCAGATATGGAGACAGGGCATAGCCTCATGCAAATATGGAGACAGAGCTTAGTCTCATGCAAGGTTCGGGACATGGCTTAGTCCTATGAAGATGGAAGGCAGTGCTTAGCCTTATGCAGATATGGAGGCAGAGCTTAGCCTCATACAAATATGGAGATAGAGCATAGTCTCATGCAAGGTTCGGGAGATGGCTTAGTCCTATGAAGATGGAAGGCAGTGCTTAGCCTTATGCAGATATGGAGGCAGAGCTTAGCCTCATACAAATATGGAGATAGAGCATAGTCTCATGCAAGGTTCGGGATAGGGCTTAGTCCAATACAGATTAAAGGCTATTGTTAGTATTTTGTCGATCTAGAGGCAGGGCTTAGCCTTATGCAGATATGGAGGCAGGGCTTAGCCTCATGAAAATATGGAGATAGAGCATAGTCTCATGCAAGGTTCGGGACAAGGCTTACTCCCATAAAGATAGAAGGCAGGGCTTAGCCTCATGTAAATATGGAGCAGAGCTTAGTCTCATGCATGGTTTGGGACATGGCTTAGTCATGTGCAGATGGAAGGAAGTGCTTAGCCTTATGCAGATATGGAGGCAGGGCTTACCCTCATGCAAATACAGAGACAGAGCTTAGACTCATGCAAGGTTCGGGACAAGGCTTAGTCCCATGCTGATGCAAGCCAGTCCTTAACCTTATGTAGAAATTGAGGCAGGGCTTAACCTCATAAAAATATGGAGACAGAGCTTAGTCTGACACAAGGTTTGGGACATGGCTTAGTCCTGTGGAGATGGAAGGTAGTGCTTAGCTTTATGCAGATATGGAGGCAGTGCTTAGCCTTATGATGATATAGAGGCAGAGCTTAGCGTCATGCAAATATGTAGACAAAGCTTAGTCTCATGCAAGGTTCTGGACAGGGCTTAGTCTTATGCAGATGGAAGGCAGTGCTTAGCCTTATGCAGATATGGAGGCAAAGCTTAGCCTAATGCAAGGTTCAGGATAGGCCTTAGTCCCGTGAATATGGAAGGCAAGGCTTAGACATATGCAAATATGGATGTAAAGCATAGGACCATACAAATATGGAGATAGATCATAGTCTCATTCCAGGTTCGGACATGGCTTAGTCCTGTGTAGATGGAAGGCAGTGCTAAACCTTATGCAGATATAGAGGCACGGCTTAGCCATATGCAAATATGGAGATAGAGCTTAGTCTCATGGAAGGTTCGGGACACGGCTTAGTCCCGTGTAGATGGAAGGCAGTACTTAGCCATATGCAGATATGGAGGCACAGCTTTGTCTCATGCAAATATGGAGGTAGAGCTTAGTCTCGTCCAAGGTTCGGGAGAGGCTTTCTCCTGTGCAGATGGAAGGAAGTTCTTAGCCTTAGGAATATATGGAGGCTGAGCTTAGCCTCATACAAATATGGAGACAGAGCTTAGTCTCATGCAAGGTTCGGGACATGTCTTAGTCTCGTGCAGATGGAAGGCAGTGCTTAGCCTTATGCAGATATGGAGGCAGGGCTTAGCCATATGCAGATATGTAGGCAGGGCTAAGGGTCATGAAAATATGGAGAAATAACTTAATCTCATGCAAGGTTCGGGACAGGGCTTAGTACCGTCTAGATGTTAGTCAGTGCTTAGCCTTATGCAGATATGGAGGCAGATCTTAGCCTCAGACAAATATGGATATAGAGCATAGTCTCATGCAAGGTTCGGGACACGGCTTAGTCCAATACAGATTAAAGGTTGTGCTTAGCCTTATGTCGATTTGGAGGGAGGGCTTAGCCTTATGCAGATATGGAGGCAGGGCATAGCCTCATGCAAATATGGAGACATAGCTTAATCTCATGCAAGGTTCGGGACAAGGCTTACTCCCATACAGATGGAAGGCACGGCTTAGCCTCATGTAAATATGGAGCAGAGCTTAGTCTCATGCAAGGTTTGGGACATGGCTTAGTCATGTGCAGATGGATGGAAGTGCTTAGCCTTATGCAATTATTGAGGCAGGGCTTAGCCTCGTGTAAATATAGAGACAGAGCTTAGTCTCATGCAAGGTTCGGGACAAGGCTTACTCCCAAACAGATGTAAGGCTGGGCTTAGCCTCATACAAATATGGAGACACAGCTTAGTCTCATGCAAGGTTCGGGGCATGGATTAGTCCTGTGCGGATGGAAGACAATGCTTAGCCTTATGCAGATATGGATGCATAGCTTAGCCAAATGCAAATATGTAGACAGAGCTTCGTCTCATGCAAGGTTCAGGACATGTCTTAGTCCCGTGCAGATTGAAGGCAGTGCTTAGCCTTATGCTGATATGGAGGCAGGGCTTACCCTTATGAAGATATGTAGGCAGGGCTTAGCCTCATGCAAATATGAAGAAATAACTTAATCTCATGTAAGGTTCGGGATAGGGCTTAGTCCCGTCTAGATGGAAGTCAGTGCTTAGCCTTATGTAGATATGGATGCATAGCTTAGCCTCATGCAAATATGGAGATATAGCATAGTCTCATGCAAGGTTCAGGACAGGGCTTAGTCCAATACAGATTAAAGGTTGTGCTTAGCCTTATGTCGATTTGGAGGGAGGGCTTAGCCTTATGCAGATATGGAGGCAGGGCATAGCCTCATGCAAATATGGAGACATAGCTTAATCTCATGCAAGGTTCGGGACAAGGCTTACTCCCATACAGATGGAAGGCACGGCTTAGCCTCATGTAAATATGGAGCAGAGCTTAGTCTCATGCAAGGTTTGGGACATGGCTTAGTCATGTGCAGATGGAAGGAAGTGCTTAGCCTTATGCAATTATTGAGGCAGGGCTTAGCCTCGTGTAAATATAGAGACAGAGCTTAGTCTCATGCAAGGTTCGGGACAAGGCTTACTCCCAAACAGATGTAAGGCTGGGCTTAGCCTCATACAAATATGGAGACACAGCTTAGTCTCATGCAAGGTTCGGGGCATGGATTAGTCCTGTGCGGATGGAAGACAGTGCTTAGCCTTATGCAGATATGGATGCATAGCTTAGCCAAATGCAAATATGTAGACAGAGCTTCGTCTCATGCAAGGTTCGGGACATGTCTTAGTCCCGTGCAGATTGGAGGCAGTGCTTAGCCTTATTCTAATATGGAGGCAGGGCTTACCCTTATGAAGATATGTAGGCAGGGCTTAACCTCATGCAAATATGAAGAAATAGCATAATCTCATGCACGGTTCGGGATAGGGCTTAGTCCCGTCTAGATGGAAGTCAGTGCTTAGCCTTATGTAGATATGGATGCATAGCTTAGCCTCATGCAAATATGGAGATAGAGCATAGTCTCATGCAAGGTTCAGGACAAGGCTTACTCTCATACAGATGGAAGGCAGGGCTTAGCCTCCTGTAAATATGGAGTAGAGCTTCGTCTCATGCAAGGTTTGGGACATGACTTAGTCCTGTGTACATGGAAGGCAGTGCTTAGCCTTATAAAATTATTGAGGCAGGGCTTAGCCTCATGCAAATATAGAGGCAGAGCTTTGTCTCATGCAAGGTTCGGGACAAGGCTTACTCCCAAACACATGGAAGGTACGACTTAGCCTCATGCAAATATGGAGATTGAACTTAGTCTCATGCAACGTTCGTGACATGAATTAGTCATGTGCGGATGGAAGACAGTGCTTAGCCTTATGCATATATGGATGCATAGCTTAGCCTCATGCAAATATGGAGACACAGCTTCGTCTCATGCAAGGTTCGGGACATGTCTTAGTCCCGTGCAGATGGAAGGCAGTGCTTAGCCTTATGCATATATGGATGCATAGCTTAGCCTCATGCAAATATGGAGACACAGCTTCGTCTCATGCAAGGTTCGGGACATGTCTTAGTCCCGTGCAGATGGAAGGCAGTGCTTAGACTTATGCAGATATGGAGGCAAGGCTTACCCTTATGCAGATATGTAGGCAGGGCTTAGCGTCATGCAAATATGAAGAAATAGCTTAATCTTATGCAAGGTTCGGGATAGGGCTTAGTCCCGTCTAGATAGAAGTCAATGCTTAGCCTTATGCAAATATAGAGGCATAGCTTAGCCTCATAAAAATATGGAGATACAGCATAGTCTCATGCAAGGTTCGGGACAGAGCTTAGTCCAATACAGATTAAAGGCAGTGCTTAGGCTTATGCAGATCTGGAGGGAGGGCTTAGCCTTATGCAGATATGGAGGCAGGCTTAGCCTCATGCAAATATAGAGACAGCTTAATCTCATGCAAGGTTCGGGACAAGGCTTACTCCCATACAGATGGAAGGCAGGGCTTAGCCTCATGTAAATATGGAGCAGAGCTTAGTCTCATGCAAGGTTTGGGACATGGCTTAGTCATGTGCAGATGGAAGGAAGTGCTTAACCTTATGCAGATATGGAGGTAGGTCTTAGCCTTATGCTAATATGGAGACATAGCTTAGTCTCATGCCAGGTTCGGGACCAGGCTTAGTCCCGTACAGATGGAAGGCAGTACTTAACCATATGCAGATATGGAGGAAGAGCTTTGTCTCATGCAAATATAGAGGCAGAGCTCTGTCTCATCCAATGTTCGGGACAAGGCTTTGTCCGGTACAGATGGAAGGCAGTTCTTAGCCTTAGGCAAATATGGAGGCAGAGCTTAGCCTCATAAAAATATGGAGACAGAGCTTAGTCTCATGCATGGATCGGGACATGTCTTAGTCCCGTGCAGATGGAAGGAAGTGCTTAGCCTTATGCAGATTTTGGAGGCAGTGCTTAGCCTTATGCAGATATTTAGGTAGGGCTTAGCGTCATGCAAATATGGAGAAATAGCTTAATCACATGAAAGGTTCGGGACATGGCTTAGTTCCGTCTAGATGGAAATCAGTGCTTAGCCTTATGGAGATATGGAGGGAAGGCTTAACTTCATACAAATATGGAGATAGAGCATAGTCTCATGCAAGGTTCAGGACAGGGCTTAGTCCAATACAGATTAAAGGTTGTGCTTAGCCTTATGTAGATCTGGAGGCAGGGCTTAGCCTTATGAAGATATGGAAGCAGGTCTTAGCCACATGCAAGTATAGAGACAGAGCTTATTCTCATGCAAGGTTCGAGACAAGGCTTACTCCCATACAGATAGAAGGTAGGGCTTAGACTCATGTAAATATGGAGACAGAGCTTAGTCTCATGCAAGTTTTGGGACATGGCTTAGTCCTGTGCAGATGGAAGGCAGTGCTTAGACTTATGCAGATATGGAGGCAGGGCTTACCCTTATGCAGATATGTAGGCAGGGCTTAGCATCATGCAAATATGAAGAAACAGCTTAATCTCATGCAAGGTTCGGGATAGGGCTTAGTCCCGTCTAGATAGAAGTCAATGCTTAGCCTTATGCAGATATAGAGGCATAGCTTAGCCTCATAAAAATATGGAGTTACATCATAGTCTCATGCAAGGTTCGGGACAGGGCTTAGTCCAATACAGATTAAAGGCAGTGCTTAGCCTTATGCAGATCTGGAGGGAGGGCTTAGCCTTATGCAGATATGGAGGCAGGGCTTAGCCTCATGCAAATATAGAGATAGCTTAATCTCATGCAAGGTTCGGGACAGGGCTTACTCCCATACAGATGGAAGGCAGGGCTTAGCCTCATGTAAATATGGAGCAGAGCTTAGTCTCATGCAAGGTTTGGGACATGGCTTAGTCATGTGCAGATGGAAGGAAGTGCTTAACCTTATGCAGATATGGATGCAGGTCTTAGCCTTATGCAAATATGTAGACAGAGCTTAGTCTCATGCCAGGTTCAGGACCAGGCTTAGTCCCGTACAGATGGAAGGCAGTACTTAGCCATATGCAGATATGGAGGAAGAGCTTTGTCTCATGTAAATATAGAGGCAGAGCTCAGTCTCATCCAAGGTTCGGGACAAGGCTTTGTCCGGTACAGATGGAAGGCAGTACTTAGCCTTAGGCAAATATGGAGGTAGAGCTTAGCCTCATACAAATATGGAGACAGATCTTAGTCTCATGCATGGTTTGAGAAATGTCTTAGTCCCGTGCAGATGGAAGGAAGTGCTTAGCCTTATGCAGATTTGGAGGCAGGGCTTAGCCTTATGCAAAATGTAGGCAGGGCTTAGCGTCATGCAAATATGGAGAAATAGCTTAATCTCATGCAAGGTTCAGGACATGGCTTAGTCCCGTCTAGATGGAAATCAGTGCTTAGCCTTATGGAGATATGGAGGGAAGGCTTAACTTCACACAAATATGGAGATAGAGCATAGTCTCATGCAAGGTTCAGGACATGGCTTAGTCCCGTCTAGCTGGACATCAGTGCTTAGCCTTATGGAGATATGGAGGGAAGGCTTAACTTCACACAAATATGGAGATAGAGCATAGTCTCATGCAAGGTTCAGGACAGGGCTTAGTCCAATACAGATTAAAGGTTATGCTCAGCCTTATGTAGATCTGGAGGCAGGGCTTAGCCTTATGAAGATATGGAGGCAGGTCTTAGCCACATGCAAGTATGGAGACAGAGCTTAGTCTCATGCAAGGTTCGGGACAAGGCTTACTCCCATACAGATAGAAGGCAGGGCTTAGACTCATGTAAATATGGAGACAGAGCTTAGTCTCATGCAAGGTTTGGGACATGGCTTAGTCCTGTGCAGATGGAAGGCAGCGCTTAGCCTTATGCAGACATGGAGGCAGGGCTTAGCCTCATGCAAATATAGAGACAGAGCTTAGTCTCATGCAAGGTTCATGACAAGTCTTACTCCCAAACAGATGGAATGCAGGGCTTAGCCTCATGCAAATGTGGAGACAGAGCTTAGTCTCAAGCAAGGTTCGGGACATGGCTTAGTCCTGTGCAGATGGAAGGCGGTGCTTAGCCTTATGCAGATATGGATGCATAGCTTATCCTTATGCAAATATGGAGAGAGAGCTGCGTCTCATGCAAGGTCCGGGACATGGCTTAGTCTCGTGCAGATGGAAGGTAGTGCTTAGCTTTATGCAGATATGGAGGCAACGCTTAGCCTTATGAAGATATAGAGGCAGAGCTTAGCCTCATACAAATATGTATACAAAAGTATCATGCAAGATTCTGGATAGGGCTTACTCCCATGCAGATGGAAGGCAGTGCTTAGCCTTATGCAGATATGGAGGTAGATCCTAGCCTAGTGCAAGGTTCAGGACAGGGCTTAGTCCCGTGCAAATGGAAGGAAATGCTTAGCGTTATGTAGATATGGATGTAGAGTTTAGAACCATACAAATATGGAGATAGATCTTAGTCTCATTCCAGGTTCAGGACATGGCTTAGTCCCATGCAGATGGAAGGCAGTGCTTAACCTTATGCAGTTATGGAGGCAGGTCTTAGCCTTATTCAAATATGGAGATAGAGCTTAGTCTCATGGAAGGTTCGGGACCAGGCTTAGTCCTGTACAGATGGAAGGCAGTACTTAGCCATATGCAGATATGGAGGAAGTGCTTTGTCTCATGCAAATATAGAGATAGAGCTTAGTCGCATCCAAGGGTCGGGACAAGGCTTTGTCCGGTGCAGATGGAAGGAAGTCCATAGCCTTAGGAAAATGTGGAGGCAGAGCTTAGCCTCATACAAATATGGAGACAGAGATTAGTCTCATGCATGGTTCTAGACATTTCTTAGTCCCGTGCAGATGGAAAGCAGTGCTTAGCCTTATGCAGACATGGAGGCAGGGCTTAGCCTCATAAAAATATAGAGACAAAGCTTAGTCTCATGCAAGGTCCGAGACAGGGCTTAGTCCTGTGCAGATGGAAAGCAGTGCTTTGCCTTCTGAAGATATGGAGGCAGGGCTTAGCCTTATGCAGGCATGTAGGCAGTGCTTAGCCTCATGAAAATATGGAGACAGAGCTTAGTCTCATGCAAGGTTTGGGACATGGCTTAGTCCTGTGCAGATGGAAGGCAGCGCTTAGCCTTATGCAGACATGGAGGCAGGGCTTAGCCTCATGCAAATATAGAGACAGAGCTTAGTCTCATGCAAGGTTCAGGATAAGGCTTACTCCCAAACAGATGGAATGCAGGGCTTAGCCTCATGCAAATGTGGAGACAGAGCTTAGTCTCATGCAAGGTTCGGGACATGGCTTAGTCCTGTGCAGATGGAAGGCGGTGCTTAGCCTTATGCAGACATGGAGGCAGGGCTTAGCCTCATGCAAATATAGAGCCAGAGCTTAGTCTCATGCAAGGTTCAGGATAAGGCTTACTCCCAAACAGATGGAATGTAGGGCTTAGCCTCATGCAAATATAGAGACAGAGCTTAGTCTCATGCAAGGTTCGGGACATGGCTTAGTCCTGTGCAGATGGAAGGCGGTGCTTAGCCTTATGCAGATATGGATGCATAGCTTAGCCTTATGCAAATATGGAGAGAGAGCTGCGTCTCATGCAAGGTCCGGGACATGGCTTAGTCTTGTGCAGATGGAAGGTAGTTCTTAACTTTATGCAGATATGGAGGCAATGCTTAGCCTTATGAAGATATAGAGGCAGAGCTTAGCCTCATGCAAATATGTATACAAAAGTCTCATGCAAGATTCTGGATAGGGCTTAGTCCCATGCAGATGGAAGGCAGTGCTTAGCCTTATGAAGATATGGAGGTAGATCCTAGCCTAGTGCAAGGTTCAGGACATGGCTTAGTCCCGTGCAAATGGAAGGAAATGCTTAGCGTTATGTAGATATGGATGTGGAGTTTAGGAACATACAAATATGGAGATAAATCTTAGTCTCATACCAGGTTCGGGACATTGCTTAGTCCCATGCAGATGGAAGGCAGTGCTTAACCTTATGCAGTTATGGAGGCAGGTCTTAGCCTTATGCAAATATGGAGACAGAGCTTAGTCTCATGGAAGGTTCGGGACCAGGCTTAGTCCTGTACAGATGGAAGGCAGTACTTAGCCATATGCATATATGGAGGAAGTGCTTTGTCTCATGCAAATATAGAGATAGAGCTTAGTCTCATCCAAGGATCGGGACAAGGCTTTTTCCGGTGCAGATAGAAGGAAGTCCATAGCCTTAGGCCAATGTGGAGGCAGAGCTTAGCCTCATACAAATATGGAGACAGAGCTTAGTCTCATGCATGGTTCAAGACATGGCTTAGTCCCGTGCAGATGGAAAGCAGTGCTTAGCCTTATGCAGATATGGAGGCAGGGCTTAGCCTCATGAAAATATGGAGACAGAGCTTAGTCTCATGCAAGGTCCGGGACAGGGCTTCGTCCTGTGCAGATGGAAGGCAGTGCTTGGCCTTCTGAAAATATGGAGGCAGGGCTTAGCCTTATGCAGGCATGTAGGCAGTGCTTAGCCTCATGAAAATATGAAGAAAGAGCTTAGTCTCATGCAATGCTCGGGACAGGTCATAGCCCCATGCAGATAGAAGGAAATTCTTAGCCTTATGCATATATGGAGGCAGGGCTTAGCCTGATGCAAATATGGAGACAGATCTTAGTCTCATGCATGGTTCAGGACACGGCTTAGTCCCATGTAGATGGAAGGCAGTGCTTAGCCTTATACAGATATGGAGGCAAGACTTTGCCTCATGAAAATATGGTGACAAAGCTTAATCTCATGCAAGGTAAGGGATAGGGCTTAGTCCTATGCAGAAGGAAGGCAGTACATGGCCTCATTCAAATATGGAGGTCGAGTTTAGCCTCATGAAAATATGGAGACAAAGCTTAGTCTTATGCGAGGTTCGGGACAAGGCTTAGTCCCATACAAATGGAAGGCAATGTTTATCCTTATGTAGATACAGAGGCAGAGCTTAGCCTCTTGCAAATGTAGAGATAAAGCTTAGTCTCATGCAAGGTTCACAAGAAGGCTTACTCACGTGCAGATGGAATGCAGTGCTTAGCCTTATGCATATATGGATGCAGAGCTTAGCCTCATGCAAATATGGAGACACATCTTAGTCAAATGCAAGGTTCAGGACATGGCTTAGTCCCTTGCAGATTGAGGGCAGTGCTTAGCCTTTTGTAGATATGGAGGCAGGGATTAGCCTCGTGAAATATGGAGACAGAGCTTAGTCTGATGCAAGGTTCGGGAAAGGGCTTAGTCCCATGCAGATGCAAGGTAGTTCTTAGCCTTATGTAGATATGGAGGCAAGGCTTAGCCTTGTATAGGTATGGAGTCAAGGCTTAGCCTTATATAGATATGGAGGCAAGGCTTTACCTCATGAAAATATGGAGACAGAGCTTAATAACATGCAAGGTTCGGGACAGGGCTTATTCCCATGCAGAAAGAAGGCAGTGCATGGCCTTACTCGAATATGGAGGCAGAGTTTAGCCTCATGAAAATATGGAGACAAAGCTTCGTCTTAAGCGAGCTTCGGGACAAGGATTAGTCCCATACAGATGGAAGGCAATGCTTAGCCTTATGTAGATACGAAAGCAGAGCTTAGCCTCATACAAATATGGAGACAGAGCTTAGTCTCATGCATGGTTCTAGACATGGCTTAGTCCCGTGCAGATGGAAAGCAGTGCTTAGCCTTATGCAGATATGGAGGCAGGGCTTAGCCTCATGAAAATATGGAGACAGAGCTTAGTCTCATGCAAGGTCCGGGACAGGGCTTAGTCCTGTGCAGATGGAAGGCAGTGCTTGGCCTTCTGAAGATATGGAGGCAGGGCATAGCCTTATGCAGGCATGTAGGCAGTGCTTAGCCTCATGAAAATATGAAGAAAGAGCTTAGTCTTATGCAATGTTCGGGACAGGTCTTAGCCCCATGCAGATAGAAGGAAATGCTTAGCCTTATGCATATATGGAGGCATGGCTTAGCCTGATGCAAATATGGAGATAGATCTTAGTCTCATGCAAGGTTCAGGACACGGCTTAGTCCCATGTAGATGGAAGGCAGTGCTTAGCCTTATACAGATATGGAGGCAAGACTTTGCCTCATGAAAATATGGTGACAAAGCTTAATCTCATGCAAGGTTAGGCACAGGGCTTAGTCCTATGCAGAAGGAAGGCAGTACATGGCCTCATTCAAATATGGAGGTCGAGTTTAGCCTCATGAAAATATGGAGACAAAGCTTAGTCTTATGCGAGGTTCAGGACAAGGCTTAGTCCCATACAGATGGAAGGCAATGTTTATCCTTATGTAGATACAGAGGCAGAACTTAGCCTCTTGCAAATGTAGAGATAAAGCTTAGTCTCATGCAAGGTTCACAAGAAGGCTTACTCACGTGCAGATGGAATGCAGTGCTTAGCCTTATGCATATATGGATGCAGAGCTTAGCCTCATGCAAATATGGAGACACATCTTAGTCAAATGCAAGGTTCAGGACATGGCTTAGTCCCTTGCAGATTGAGGGCAGTGCTTAGCCTTTTGTAGATATGGAGGCAGGGATTAGCCTCGTGAAATATGGAGACAGAGCTTAGTCTGATGCAAGGTTCGGGAAAGGGCTTAGTCCCATGCAGATGCAAGGTAGTTCTTAGCCTTATGTAGATATGGAGGCAAGGCTTAGCCTTATATAGATATGGAGGCAAGGCTTAGCCTTATATAGATATAGAGGCAAGGCTTTGCCTCATGAAAATATGGAGACAGAGCTTAATCACATGCAAGGTTCGGGACAGGGCTTATTCCCATGCAGAAGGAAGGCAGTGCATGGCCTTACTCAAATATGGAGGCAGAGTTTAGCCTCATGAAAATATGGAGACAAAGCTTAGTTTTAAGCGAGCGTCGGGACAAGGATTAGTACCATACATATGGAAGGCAATGCTTAGCCTTATGTAGATACGAAGGCAGAGCTTAGCCTCTTGCAAATGTAGACATAAATTTTAGTCTAATGCAAGGTTCGGGACATGGCTTAGTCCCGTGCAGATGGAAGGCAGTGTTTAACCTTATGCAGATATGGAGGCAAGGCTTAGCCTTATAAAAATATAGAGACAAAGCTTAGTCCCATGTAGATGGAAGGCAGTACTTAGCCATATGCAAATATGGAGGAAGAGCTTTGTCTCATGCAAATATGGAGGCAGAGCTTAGTCTCATCCAAGGTTCGGGACAAGGCTTTGTCCGGTGCAGATGGAAGGCAGTTCTTAGCCTTAGGAAAATATGGAGGGAGAGATTAGCCTCATACAAATATGGCGACAGAGCATATTCTCATGCAAGGTTCAGGACATGTCTTAGTCCCGTGCAGATGGAAAGAAGTACTTAGCGTTATGCAGATATGGAGGCAGGGCTTTGCGTTATGCAGATATGTAGGCAGGGTTTGGCATCATGCAAATATAGAGAAATAGCTTAATCTCATGCAAGGTTCGAGACAGGGCTTAGTCCCGTCTAGATGGAAGTCAGTGCTTAGCCTTATGCAGATATGGAGGCAGATCTTAGCCTCATAGAAATATGGAGATAGATCATAGTCTCATGCAAGGTTCAGGACAGGGCTTAGTCCAATACAGATTAAAGGTTATGCTTAGCCTTATATAGATCTGTAGGAAGGGCTTAGCCTTATGCAGATATGGAGGCAGGGCTTAGCCTCATGCAAATATGGAGATAGAGCTTAGTCTCATGCAAGGTTCGGGACAATGCTTACTCCCATACAGATGGAAGGCAGAGCTTAGCCTCATGCAAATATGAAGACAGAGCTTAGTCTCATGCAAGGTTCGGGACATGTCTTAGTCCATTGCAGATGGAAGGCAGTGCCTAGCCTTATGCAGATATGGATGCATAACTTAGTTTCATGCAAATATGGAGACACAGCTTCGTCTCATGCAAGGTTCGGGACAAGGCTTAGTCCCATGCTGATGGAAGGCAGTGCTTAACCTTGTGCATATATTGTGGCAGGGCTTAGCCTCATGAAAATATAGAGACAGAGCTTAGTCTCACACAAGGTTTGGGACAGAGCTTAGTCCTGTGCAGATGGAAGGTAGTCCTTAGCTTTATGCAGATATGGAGGCAGTGCTTAGCCTTATGAATATATAGAGGAAGAGCTTAGCCTCATGCAAATATGTAGACAAAGCTTAGTCTTACGCAAGGTTCTGGACAAGGCTTAGTCCCATGCAGATGAAAGACAGTGCTTAGCCTTATGCAGATATGGAGGTAGAGCTTAGCCTAATGCAAGGTTCAGGACAGGTCTTAGTCTCGTGCAGATGGATGGGAATGCTTAGTATTATGTAGATATGGATGTAGAGCTTAGCCTCATGCAAACATGGAGATGGAGCTTAGTCTCATGCCAGGTTCGGGACATGGCTTAGTCCCGTGCAGATGGAAGGAAGTGCTTAGCCTTATGCAGATATGGAGGCAGGGCTTAGCCTTATGCAAATATGGAGACAAAGCTTAGACTCAAGGAAGGTTCGAGACAGGGCTTAGTCCCGTGTAGATGAAAGGCATTACTTAGCCATATGAAGATAGAGAGGTAGAGCTTAGTCTCATGAAAATACGGAGACAAAGCTTAGTCTCATGAAAATACGGAGACAGAGCTTAGTCTGGTCCAAGGTTCGGGACAAGGCTTTGTCCGGTGCAGATGGAAGGCAGTGCTTAGCCTTAGGAGAATATGTAGGCAGACCTTAGCCTCACACAAATATGGAGACAAAGATTAGTCTCATCCAAGGTTCGGGACAAGGCTTAGTCCCATGCTGGTGGAAGGCAGTGCTTAACCTTATGCCAAAATTGAGGCAGGGCTTAGCCTCATGAAAATATGGAGATAGAGCTTAGTTTCATGCAAGGTTTGGGAAAAGGATTAGTCTTGTGCAGATGGAAGGCAATGCTTAGCTTTATGCAGATATTGAGTCATTGCTTAGCCTTTTGAAGATATAGAGGAAGATCTTAGCCTCATGCAAATATGTAGACAGAGCTTAGTCTCATGCAAGGTTCGGGACATAGCTTAGTCCCGTGCAGATAGAAGGCAGTGTTTAACCTTATGCAGATATGGAGGCAAGGCTTAGCCTTATACAAATATAGAGACAAAGCTTAGTCTCATGGAAGGTTCGGGACAGGGCTTAGTCCCATGCAGATGGAAGGCAGTACTTAGCCATATGCAGATATGGAGGAAGAGCTTTGTCTCATGCAAATATGGAGGCAGAGCTTAGTCTCATCCAAGGTTCGGGACAAGGCTTTTTCCGGTGCAGATGGAAGGCAGTTCTTAGCCTTAGGCAAATATGGAGGGAGAGATTAGCCTCATACAAATATGGCGACAGAGCATATTCTGATGCAAGGTNCCATGCAGATGAAAGACAGTGCTTAGCCTTATGCAGATATGGAGGTAGAGCTTAGCCTAATGCAAGGTTCAGGACAGGTCTTAGTCTCGTGCAGATGGATGGGAATGCTTAGTATTATGTAGATATGGATGTAGAGCTCATGCAAACATGGAGATGGAGCTTAGTCTCATGCCAGGTTCGGGACATGGCTTAGTCCCGTGCAGATGGAAGGAAGTGCTTAGCCTTATGCAGATATGGAGGCAGGGCTTAGCCTTATGCAAATATGGAGACAAAGCTTAGACTCAAGGAAGGTTCGAGACAGGGCTTAGTCCCGTGTAGATGAAAGGCATTACTTAGCCATATGAAGATAGAGAGGTAGAGCTTAGTCTCATGAAAATACGGAGACAAAGCTTAGTCTCATGAAAATACGGAGACAGAGCTTAGTCTGGTCCAAGGTTCGGGACAAGGCTTTGTCCGGTGCAGATGGAAGGCAGTGCTTAGCCTTAGGAGAATATGTAGGCAGACCTTAGCCTCACACAAATATGGAGACAAAGATTAGTCTCATCCAAGGTTCGGGACAAGGCTTAGTCCCATGCTGGTGGAAGGCAGTGCTTAACCTTATGCCAAAATTGAGGCAGGGCTTAGCCTCATGAAAATATGGAGATAGAGCTTAGTTTCATGCAAGGTTTGGGAAAAGGATTAGTCTTGTGCAGATGGAAGGCAATGCATAGCTTTATGCAGATATTGAGTCATTGCTTAGCCTTTTGAATATATAGAGGAAGATCTTAGCCTCATGCAAATATGTAGACAGAGCTTAGTCTCATGCAAGGTTCGGGACATAGCTTAGTCCCTTGCAGATAGAAGGCAGTGTTTAACCTTATGCAGATATGGAGGCAAGGCTTAGCCTTATACAAATATAGAGACAAAGCTTAGTCTCATGGAAGGTTCGGGACAGGGCTTAGTCCCATGCAGATGGAAGGCAGTACTTAGCCATATGCAAATATGGAGGAAGAGCTTTGTCTCATGCAAATATGGAGGCAGAGCTTAGTCTCATCCAAGGTTCGGGACAAGGCTTTTTCCGGTGCAGATGGAAGGCAGTTCTTAGCCTTAGGCAAATATGGAGGGAGAGATTAGCCTCATACAAATATGGCGACAGAGCATATTCTGATGCAAGGTTCAGGACATGTCTTAGCCCCGTGCAGATCGAAAGAAGTACTTAGCCTTATGCAGATATGGAGGCAGGGCTTTGCGTTATGCAGATATGTAGGCAGGGCTTGGCATCATGCAAATATAGAGAAATAGCTTAATCTCATGCAAGGTTCGAGACAGGGCTTAGTCCCGTCTAGATGGAAGTCAGTGCTTAGCCTTATGCAGATATGGAGGCAGATCTTAGCCTCATACAAATATGGAGATAGATCATAGTCTCATGCAAGGTTCAGGACAGGGCTTAGTCCAATACAGATTAAAGGTTGTGCTTAGCCTTATATAGATCTGTAGGAAGGGCTTAGCCTTATGCAGATATGGAGGCAGGGCTTAGCCTCATGCAAATATGGAGATAGAGCTTAGTCTCATGCAAGGTTAGGGACAATTCTTACTCCCATACAGATGGAAGGCAGAGCTTAGCCTCATGCAAATATGAAGACAGAGCTTAGTCTAATGCAAGGTTCGGGACATGGCTTAGTCCATTGCAGATGGAAGGCAGTGCCTAGCCTTATGCAGATATGGATGCATAAATTAGCTTCATGCAAATATGGAGACACAGCTTCGTCTCATGCAAGGTTCGGGACATGGCTTAGTCTTGTGCAGATGGCAGGAAGTGCTTAGCCTTATGTAGATATGGAGACAGGGCATAGTCTAATGCAAATATGGAGATAGAGCTTAGTCTCATGCAAGGTTTGGGACAGAGCTTAGTCCTGTGAAGATGGAAGGCAGCCCTTAGTATTATGCAGATATAGAGTCAATGCTTAACCTCATGCAGATATGGAGACTGAGCTTAGTCTCATGCAAGGTTCGGGACAAGGCTTAGTCCCATGCTGATGGAAGGCAGTGCTTAACCTTATGCATAAATTGAGGCAGGGCTTAGCCTCATGAAAATATAGAGACAGAGCTTAGTCTCACACAAGGTTTGGGACAGAGCTTAGTCCTGTGCAGATGGAAGGTAGTGCTTAGCTTTATGCAGATATGGAGGCAGTGCTTAGCCTTATGAATATATAGAGGAAGAGCTTAGCCTCATGCAAATATGTAGACAAAGCTTAGTCTTACGCAAGGTTCTGGACAAGGCTTAGTCCCATGCAGATGAAAGACAGTGCTTAGCCTTATGCAGATATGGAGGTAGAGCTTAGCCTAATGCAAGGTTCAGGACAGGTCTTAGTCTCGTGCAGATGGATGGGAATGCTTAGTATTATGTAGATATGGATGTAGAGCTTAGCCTCATGCAAACATGGAGATGGAGCTTAGTCTCATGCCAGGTTCGGGACATGGCTTAGTCCCGTGCAGATGGAAGGAAGTGCTTAGCCTTATGCAGATATGGAGGCAGGGCTTAGCCTTATGCAAATATGGAGACAAAGCTTAGACTCAAGGAAGGTTCGAGACAGGGCTTAGTCCCGTGTAGATGAAAGGCATTACTTAGCCATATGAAGATAGGGAGGTAGATCTTAGTCTCATGAAAATACGGAGACAGAGCTTAGTCTGGTCCAAGGTTCGGGACAAGGCTTTGTCCGGTGCAGATGGAAGGCAGTGCTTAGCCTTAGGAGAATATGTAGGCAGACCTTAGCCTCATACAAATATGGAGACAAAGATTAGTCTCATCCAAGGTTCGGGACAAGGCTTAGTCCCATGCTGGTGGAAGGCAGTGCTTAACCTTATGCTAAAATTGAGGAAGGGCTTAGCCTCATGAAAATATGGAGATAGAGCTTAGTTTCATGCAAGGTTTGGGAAAAGGATTAGTCTTGTGCAGATGGAAGGCAATGCTTAGCTTTATGCAGATATTGAGTCATTGCTTAGCCTTTTGAAGATATAGAGGAAGATCTTAGCCTCATGCAAATATGTAGACAGAGCTTAGTCTCATGCAAGGTTCGGGACATAGCTTAGTCCCGTGCAGATAGAAGGCAGTGTTTAACCTTATGCAGATATGGAGGCAAGGCTTAGCCTTATACAAATATAGAGACAAAGCTTAGTCTCATGGAAGGTTCGGGACAGGGCTTAGTCCCATGCAGATGGAAGGCAGTACTTAGCCATATGCAAATATGGAGGAAGAGCTTTGTCTCATGCAAATATGGAGGCAGAGCTTAGTCTCATCCAAGGTTCGGGACAAGGCTTTTTCCGGTGCAGATGGAAGGCAGTTCTTAGCCTTAGGCAAATATGGAGGGAGAGATTAGCCTCATACAAATATGGCGACAGAGCATATTCTGATGCAAGGTTCAGGACATGTCTTAGCCCCGTGCAGATCGAAAGAAGTACTTAGCCTTATGCAGATATGGAGGCAGGGCTTTGCGTTATGCAGATATGTAAGCAGGGCTTGGCATCATGCAAATATAGAGAAATAGCTTAATCTCATGCAAGGTTCGAGACAGGGCTTAGTCCTGTCTAGATGGAAGTCAGTGCTTAGCCTTATGCAGATATGGAGGCAGATCTTAGCCTCATACAAATATGGAGATAGATCATAGTCTCATGCAAGGTTCAGGACAGGGCTTAGTCCAATACAGATTAAAGGTTATGCTTAGCCTTATATAGATCTGTAGGAAGGGCTTAGCCTTATGCAGATATGGAGGCAGGGCTTAGCCTCATGCAAATATGGAGATAGAGCTTAGTCTCATGCAAGGTTCGGGACAATTCTTACTCCCATACAGATGGAAGGCAGAGCTTAGCCTCATGCAAATATGAAGACAGAGCTTAGTCTCATGCAAGGTTCGGGACATGGCTTAGTCCATTGCTGATGGAAGGCAGTGCCTAGCCTTATGTAGATATGGATGCATAACTTAACTTCATGCAAATATGGAGACACAGCTTCGTCTCATGCAAGGTTCGGGACGTGGCTTAGTCTTGTGCAGATGGCAGGAAGTGCTTAGCCTTATGTAGATATGGAGACAGGGCCTAGTCTAATGCAAATATGGAGATAGAGCTTAGTCTCATGCAAGGTTTGGGACAGAGCTTAGTCCTGTGAAGATGGAAGGCAGCCCTTAGTATTATGCAGATATAGAGTCAATGCTTAACCTCATGCAGATATGGAGACTGAGCTTAGTCTCATGCAAGGTTCGGGACAAGGCTTAGTCCCATGCTGATGGAAGGCAGTGCTTAACCTTATGTATAAATTGAGGCAGGGCTTAGCCTCATGAAAATATGGAGACAGAGCTTAGTCTCACACAAGGTTTGGGACAGGGCTTAGTCCTGTGCAGATGGAAGGTACTGCTTAGCTTTATGCAGATATGGAGGTAGTGCTTAGCCTTATGAATATATAGAGGAAGAGCTTATCCTCATGAAAATATGTAGACAAAGCTTAGTCTTACGCAAGGTTCTGGACAGGGCTTAGTCCCATGCAGATGAAAGACAGTGCTTAGCCTTATGCAGATATGGAGGTAGAGCTTAGCCTAATGCAAGGTTCAGGACAGGTCTTAGTCTCGTGCAGATGGATGGGAATGCTTAGTATTATCTAGATATGGATGTAGAGCTTAGCCTCATGCAAACATGGAGATGGAGCTTAGTCTCATGCCAGGTTCGGGACATGGCTTAGTCCCGTGCAAATGGAATGGAGGCAGGGCTTAGCCTTATGGTTAGTCCGTATGCAGATCTGGAGGCAAGGCTTAGCCTTATGCAGATATGGAGGCAGGGCTTAGCCTCATGCAAATATGGAGACAGAGCTTAGTCTCATGCAAGGTTCGGGACAATGCTTACTCACATAGAGATTGAAGGCAGGGCTTAGCATCATGCAAATATGGAGACAGAGCTTAGTCTGATGCAAAGTTCGTGAAATGGCTTAGTCATGTGCAGATGGAAGGCAGTGCTTAGCCTTATGCATATATGGATGCATAGCTTAGCCTCATGCAATACGGACACAAAGCTTCGTCTCATGCAAGGTTCGGGACATGGCTTAGTCTCGTGCAGATGGCAGGAAGTGCTTATCCTTATGTAGATGTGGAGGCAGGGCTTAGCCTCATCTAAATATGGAGATAGATCTTAGTCTCATGCAAGGTTCGGGATAGGGCTTAGTCCTGTGCAGATGGAAGGCACTGCTTAGTATTATGCAGATATAGAGGCACTGCTTAGTATTATGCAGATATAGAGGCAATGCTTAACCTCATGCAAATATAGAGACAGAGCTCTGTCTCATGCAAGGTTCGGGACAAGGCTGCTTAGTCCCATGCTGATGGAAGGCAGTGCTTAACCTTATGCAGAAATTGAGGCAGGGCTTAGCCTCATGAAAATATGGAGACAGAGCTTAGTCTGACACAAGGTTTTGGACATGGCTTAGTCCTGTGCAGATGGAAGGTAGTGCTTAGCTTTATGCAGATATGGAGGCAGTGCTTAGCCTTATGAAGATATAGAGGAAGAGCTTAGCCTCATGCAAATATGTAGACAAAGCTTAGTCTCATGCAAGGTTCTGGACAGGGCTTAGTCCTATGCAGATGGAAGGCAGTGCTTAGCCTTAGGCAGATATGGAGGCAAAGCTTAGCCTAATGCAAGGTTCAGGACAGGGCTTATTCCCCTGAAGATGGAAGGCAATGCTTAGCCTTATGTAGATATGGATGTAAAGCTTAGGATCATACGAATATGGAGATAGAGCTTAGTCTCATGCCAGGTTCGGGACATGGCTTAGTCCCGTGCAGATTGAAGGCAGTGCTTAACCTTATGCAGATATAGAGGCATGGCTCAGCCTTATGCAAATATGGAGATAGAGCTTAGTATCATGGAACGTCGGGACAAGTCTTAGTCCCGTGCAGATGGAAGGCAGTACTAAGCCATATGCAGATATGGAGGTAGAGCTTTGTCTCATACAAATATGGAGGCAGAGCTTACTCTCATCCAAGGTTCGGGACAGGCTTTCTCCGGTGCAGATGGAAGGCAGCTCTTAGCCTTAGGCAAATATGGAGGCTTAGCTTAGCCTCATACAAATATGGAGACAGAGCTTAGTCTCATGCAAGGTTCGGGACATGTCTTAGTCCCGTGCACATGGAAGGCAGTGCTTAGCCTTATGCAGGTATGGAGACAGGGCTTAGCCATATCCAGTTATTTAGGTAGGGCTTAGAGTCATGCAAATATGGAGCGATAACTTAATCTCATGCAAGGTTTGGGACAGGGGTTAGTCCCGTTTAGATGGAAGTAAGTGCTTAGCCTTATGCAGATATGGAGGCATGCCTTAGCCTCATACAAATATGGAGATAGAGCATAGTCTCATGCAAGGTTCTGGACAGGGCTTAGTCCTATACAGATTAAAGGTTGTGCTTAGCCTTATGTCGATCTGGAGGGAGGGCTTAGCCTCATGCAAATATGGACACAGAGCTTTGTCTCATGCAAGGTTCGGGACAAGGCTTACTCCTATACAGATGGAAGGCAGGGCTTAGCCTCATGTAAATATGGACCAGAGCTTAGTCTCATGCAAGGTTTGGGACATGGCTTAGTCTGTGCAGATGGAAGGCAGTGCTTTGTCTTACGCAATTATTGAGGCAGGGCTTAGCCTCATGCAAATATAGAGACAGAGCTTAGTCTTATGCAAGGTTCGGGACAAGGATTACTCCCAAACAGATGGAAGGCAGGGCTTAGCCTCGTGCAAATATGGAGACAGAGCTTAGTCTCATGCAAGGTTAGGGACATGGATTAGTGCTGTGCGGATAGAAGGCAGTGCTTACCCTTATGCAGATATGGATGCATAACTTAGCCTCATGCAAATAGGGAGACAGAGCTTCATCTCATGCAAGGTTCGTGACATGTCTTAGTCTCGTGCAAATGGAAGGCAGTGCTTAGCCTTATGCAGATATGTAGGCAGGGCTTACCCTTATGCAGATATGCAGGCAGGGCTTAGCCTCATGCAAATATGAAGAAATAGCTTAATCTCATGCAAGGTTCAGGACAGGGCTTAGTCCTATCTAGATGGAAGTCAGTGCTTAGCCTTATGCAGATATGGAGGCAGAGCTTAGCCTCATACAAATGTGGAGATACGGCATAGTGTCATGCAAGGTTCAGGACAGGGCTTAGTCCAATAAAGATTAAAGGCAGTGCTTAGATTTATGTAGATTTTGAGGCAAGACTAAGCCTTATGCAGATATGGAGGCAGGGCATAGCCTCATGCAAATATGGAGACAGAGCTTAGTATCATGCAAGGTTCAGGACAATGCTTACTTACATACAGATGGAAGGCAGGACTTAGCCTCATGCAAATATGGAGACAGAGCTTAGTCTAATGCAAGGTTCGGGACATGGCTTAGTCATGTGCATATGGAAGGCAGTTCTTAGCCTTATGCAGATATGGATGCATAGCTTAGCCTCATGCAAATAGGGAGACAGAGCTTCGTCTCATGCAAGGTTCGGGACATGGCTTAGTCTCGTGCAGATGGCAGGAAGTGCTTATCCTTATGTAGATATGGAGGCAAGGCTTAGCCTCATGTAAATATGGAGATAGAGCTTAGTCTCATGCAAGGTTCGGGATAGGGCTTAGTCCTGTACATATGGAAAGCACTATTTAGTATTATGCAGATATAGAGGCAATGCTTAACCTCATGCAAATATGG